>JAULBS010078850.1:2955-19610 GCA_032355785.1 Symmetromphalus regularis
AATTATCATGGACATCCTATAATATATCTTTAAATTATCATGGACATCCTATAATATATCTTTAAATTATCATGGACGTCCTATAATATATCTTTAAATTATCATGGACGTACTATAACATAACTATATATTTGTTTGCGTTACACGTGAGTGGGTTAAAGTATATTTCTCTCGATTGGGTTAGAAAAACATATAATTAGATCTAAGTGCTCGAGGCTAAGACAACTTGTTAGTCTAGGAACCTTGGGGAAGTAAAATGTCATTTGTTTTCATTAAAAAAACAGTGTCGTTTCTGGACGTTTTGAAACTTTTTTTTTTGTTTTCTTTGTAAAAATCTGCCATCCATCGAAACTGTGAAGCAGCTCTTTATTCTACTGTACTGGTAAAATGTGGACTGAAACTTGTAGTCAAACCTTTTTTTAGAGAGTAAAACAAATTACGGAAAATAACGGAATTTAACTAAGTAATAGTTTGTAGTCATGATTAGCACGTGCACCTAGACCCAAATAGGAGCGTTTATGTTCTCAAATTTCAGCACTGTTGTGTTTATACAACTTAAACTTATTATTGTTATATTATAGGCGATTTGTAATTGTCTATTTTAAACACTTTTAAATTACTATAAACCGAACCTATATTGGTAATTGTTAAGTTGGGGAATGATCTTCGTAACTAAAATAATGGGACTGCCTGACGGACACGATGCCTCCATTACTTTTCAGGAATGGCGAATTGCTCGGACATTCTCTGTAATTCAAAGGTATTAACTATTGAACATCCTATAACATATCTTTAAATTATCGTGGACATACTATAACATATTTTTTAAAAGGTTATATTTCACAGTTCGCGTTACATGTGAGTGGGTTAAAGCATATTTCTCTCGATTGGGTTAGAAAAATATATAATTAGATCTAAGTGCTCGAGGCTAAGACAACTTGTTAGTCTAGGAACCTTGGGGAAGTGAAATATTATTTACATAAAAACCAGACGTTAGTTTCTGGCCGTAATGGTGAGTGATTTTTGAAGCTTTTTTGTTTTTCTTTGTAAAAATCTGAAATATGTCTTCTGGGAAAGAAAGCAGATATTTCGTGATGTTGCATTTTAATACAGTCCAACCTATTTTATTTGTTACTTCTTTTGTTTGGTCCAAATGTTTGACATCCAATAGCCAATGGTTGATAATTCAGTGTGCTCTAATGTTGTCGTTAAACAAAACAAACAAAGAAAATATTCTGATTGGTCCTCGGATCGACCCCCTTTAGCAGATCCAGTTGAGTTATTTTTTGTTTAAACCAGATGACCATATCTGGTTATCAACGTCTGTGGTATGTGCTGATCTACATATGATTAGAATGGCTACATTTTTGAATATTTTCCTATAAAATAATCATGTTTCTGATCAAAGGTGACAATCGCTTCCTGAAAGTGGGGATGGGGGAGGAACGGAGCATCCCCCTGTCTAAAAAATAGGGTATTAATCCCCCATCCCTCATGGTTGACGCCAATGAATAGACCCCTTTGTACTTCAGTATATTTGCGCTAAGACCACATGACTAAGTGTTACACTGATATAATAACGAGAAATACTGAAAAAGATTATCATTTAGGCATTTTAATTTCAATTTTTAGAAGAAAAAATGGTGGGATGTGTCCCCAGGGGATTGATGTCGCTGCTTCTGGTAGCAAATTACTTTAATTGGTTGTAATTTGTCGCGTGGATATAATTGATATGAGGGTATGCAGTTTTAAATACATTCATATCAACTCAAATGTTTTAGGAGGACTGCCACCTTCTGCAACTTTGAGAATGTCCCTTTAAGAATTGAAAGAAACATGCGACTGGTAAACAACTTACACCGACCAGTGGTCCACAACTGGATTATCAAAGGCCGTGGTATGTGTTTTCCTGTCTGCGAGAAACCGCATATAAACGACCCCTTGCTGCTAATCGGAAAGACTAGCCAATGTGGCGGTAGCGGGTTTCCTCTAAAGACCATGTGTCGCAAAATATCTACTGTCAGACACCTAATAGCCGTTAAATAAACAATGTGCTGAGGTATCGTTAAATAAACAATCCTTTATTGGTTGTAATTTATTGCGTTGATATAATTCAAGGTATGCAGTTTTAAATACATTCATTTTCACGGTTTTCGCTTTTATTGTATATCTTGTTTCGATCATATCCAAATGTTTGGGTGTATCTACCCCCACCTCCGACCCCCACATACTTCCTGGGTTTTTTGGTAGCTCCGTCTTCCCACTTCTCAGAAGCGATTGTTGCTCTTGCCTCTCAAATAACAGTTGGTTGTTTTAATTTATTTTCATGCTTATATCCAATTAAGGTTCAAATACGCTGTCCTGGGCACACAGTTCAGCTTCCTGTACTGCTGTCCAGGACAGAGGTTAGTGTTAGTAGGAGAGACGAAACCCGCTGGCGCCACACTAATGCGGCTACTCTTATCGATAAACAACCAGGGATCTTTTATATATTATATCCCACAGAGAAGATAGCACACACTATGACTGTTGATAAACCAGTTGTGGACCACTGGTCGGTGTAAATGGTATACACCTACCCACTGAGCACTCACCCTGAGCAGGAGCCGGTATTAAAAAATTCCTTGCCTCGACTGAGATTCGATCCCAGTATCTACCAACCATAGCTTAACCACTGCGTCACGGAGGCCGGTTCACAAATACCAGACGTGTGGCACCTAATAACCAGTAATTAAACAAGTCTTGGGATGTTTGTTAAATAAACATTCGTTATATCAGGTTCTTCTGTATTTTATATTTTGTGAAGGGCATCGACTTTTTAACTGGAATTAATAGACAATGTCAATGTTACAACAAACTGACACTGCGATTTCCTATTCAAATAAGTTTTTCTCCTAACTGATGACGTTTTGCACACGATGTTAGTCCAATCACAGAAGCCTTTACAAACTGTTTTAGGAACTGATTTGGTTTTAGAGCCAGATAATTCATATGTTCCACTGCTTTGGTGTATAGACCTACCTTTTGTTCAGGACGAAATAGACGGCGCGCTTTCAGTAGATTAACGTTTGCGCTTGATGACAGAAATAGTGAGAACGTTAATTGTAATTAGTAAAATCAGCGGGTAGCACAAGCGAAGGCTTGGCCAGACTGAACGTTAAGGTTTTCATGTTCATTCTTCACTAAAGCAAAAGCCCAAGAACAGAATGGTTCCTGAAGGAGAGCATGCGCACAATGCACTTCCTGTATCCGCCCATGTGGTCAGATTTGGTAAGTAGGTATAGATGTTATTCTCTAGTCATTTTTACAGGAGTTATTTCCCTTGAGAACCATGCTGAAGATATAATTAAAGAATTAATCAGTGGCGAATCTAGGGGGGGGTGCTCGGTGGTCCATGCATGGACTGTATTTCATATTTTAAAAAAAATTACTATTATAATTTATTTAGATTTTTTTGTTTGTTATTTTTTTTAATGTTAAAAATCTGAGGATGGGATGTTAGGTAATTATTTGTATAATGTGTTTTTATGGTACGCGGTTATTATTTTATAAATATATTTATCATAATTTAATATCAATATCATATTTGCAAAGATTTATTTATTAAAGCAAAAACGATGAACGAGATACGAATATTAACGGTAATGACCGAGATGTTCCGAATGTTAAAATGGATAGAGTTACCCCACTTTGTAATGATCTCGTTTGCTATCTTTCATTTCCGTTGTGAAATATTTCCAATTTTATTGTACAAGTCAATGGGTAATATTTTAAATTATTATGTAATCAAAAAACAAACAAACCATCCACTTACCTAGTTGTTTCCATGCATCAGCTAACATCCAGTGTACAACGATCGTTAACAAGATGTTCATCTTATACTTTTCAAAAGTTTTTAATGTTTTTTTAAATTTTAATATATATATATATATATTTCCAAAACTGATCAAAGCAATAAATTTTAATGTCTTCAATCAATATCAGGAATATCTGCACGGAAATCGCTGACGAAGATGTAGCCTATCCGATTAATGGCGCTCAGTCATGTGAGCGGTAAAAGTTAGCGATGACATCAGACATCATTTTAGTCGGTGATCTGTCAACTCATTATATGGCCTCTGATTGGAAAGTTAGCCCGCTATATATTATGTTTGACGTCACATATTTATTTTTACCTTTTGTAAACGTCGAATATTGCTAAAAAGGAACTCATACATACTAACAAATTAGTGAAACTGAAGACTATAGGTAATTCCAGCCTATTATAAATCACTACATACCTAGCACAATGAAATCTAACAAGACCCGTTTAACTGGACCACAAACTAAATAAGGGATAGACGATATTCAAATATGTATGTTTGGTTTTTGCCATAAACTAATACTTGTTTTTGAATGTTCAATAAGTGTTACTGGGTTCAAGAGAAAGATAAATAGTCTCTAAAGAACGCGTTCAACCAATATATGCTTTTACAGCTTGGTAAATATGTGTATTAACTTTGATATTAAATGGTCTCACGAAGACATTGTATGCTAAATATTAAAAACAAAGCTAATAGGTAATTAGTTAATATTTCCTCCTTTTAGTCAGAAAGTGAAATGGGAAATTAAGTTCATTCATATAAAAGCATTTATTGATCGTGACGTTGAAAATATGTATTTAATTTTTACTGGTAATCTAGGTTATTTAAATATTTTCACGATAAAAGAACATGAAAATGAAAAACATCTATGCTTTGAGGGGAAAAAAGTGTATGGATTCTCGGTTTAACTGATCCATTTAACGTGAAATAGGATCCATTATGATTCATTGTTTATTATGATCTAGATTTGAATCATATTGAGTGAATGTTTAAATCTTACTTATTTGAGCGGTCGACAAGAAAATGGCCTTTGATATTGTTATTGTATTGTTGTATGTGCCTCCTTTAATTAATTTATTTTTTAATTCATTTGTGATATGTATTGTTTAACTATATATATATCTGTATACATTGTATAGACAGAGTATGTATTTTGTTGTGGCCTTAAAAAGGTTCCAGAAAACATAAACACAATGTTCTAATGTTGACCTCAGAGAAGGTTAATTACTTCAATGTATTGCAATATATTACGTACTGCTCTGTATTTTATATGTGAGGCAAATACAATTTTATATATCAGTTTGGAAACAGAGAACATTACAGATAGAATTAAACATATTTTATGATAAAGAATTTATAGTTTTTCTTAAATATTCTTGTATCAGTCACGCGGGGCCACAATTTGTGAACGTAGTTTGCTATACCCATTTTGGCATTTAGTTTGTTATATTTATTCTAATATTCGCTAGTTAAGATACATTTTGGACTTAGCGGTTGAGAGAATTCGACCAGCGATTGGATTCAGTCAAATCGTGAATTTCTCTGAGGAACATTTTTGGATGTCAACCAGTTTATTTCGACACAACTAAAAGTGGATTTCTCAAAAAAGGAATAACATAAATGGAATCAGAAGTGCCTAGCCATATTAATTGTTTAGGACATTACTCTTTAAAATTCTGGTAAACCTCACTTTTGTAACATATTGTATTTTGACCAATATTTTGTAATTGTTATTATTTTCTTGTTTATTAAAAAGTTTTTGTTGAACCATCCTGACTTTTGTTGTAAGTTTGTTTGACCATACATTTATACCTTGTGATCATAAAAAACGAAATTCAGAGTGTGTCTGGTATTGTACCGTAACAAAATATTGGGGGCTCGTCAGGTTCTGAACCAGTGATATTGGTTTGTTTTTGATCAAACAGAATTGCACATTAAAATTTTGAGATGGCGAGTTACCTTTTATTTTCAGTATAACTAATAAATTTGATCCTAAACTATTTAATACAGAAGTATTTTCATATCTTGTGTATTCTTTCGTAATGTTGTGTATAAAATAAGAACAGAAGTCAATACGTTGACTGTATGATGTTTTATTAAACTCTACATTTAACAATAATGTTCAACAACAGTTACAGCAGAGAGAACAACAAGGCGTGCGGACTGAACATAGTCCCCCAGTGCACTTCTGACACGGAGAGCTAGAAACACATATTTATACTAATTAATGTTTGTTGACAGGCAGAATGTTGCTTAGCTAGAGCGTTTGGTTGTTGTGCATTTAGAAGTAACACTAATTCCTCTTGACTGACTGCGTCCAGTAGACAGTCGATAGTAATTAACTAATTTGCCTTCAACCTGAATTTACAGACATCTGTATTAATTTAAAGTGTCAATACTGGAACTACGTAAAGTTGTAGTCAGATATTTGAAATTGACAAAGAGATAGAATTAGCAAAGATAGCACTGATGAAAGAAGAGTAAGAGGCAAAAGTAGAGGAAAGAAGGTTAATTACAAAAAGAGAGAAAAGTTGGTTGGATGCAGAAGAAAACCGTTAGAAGCATCAGACAATTTCAGGTTAGTGGCCGAGGAAAGAAAAGAAAATGAAATGTTTTTTGCCATCATGAAATGTAACCTATCTAAATAAGTAAGGACATGGCTTCATTAATCATTGTCGAAACTGATGATAATAGGTTCGCAAAAGATAAAGTGTCCAGCTTTACTTTTAGCAGTCACTGTACGCATGCCCTTTATTTGATCTGAATATTAACCATCAAGGAAAACAATGAGACAAGAGAGACACAAATAAAGAATATGATGCAGAAGAAGACCGTGTTGGCCGAATGAGCAAACTTTGGTCCAGTCTTTGTTGAGAAATGCCGAGAAAACCATGACAAGAACCACTTGGGCATGAACCGAACAACTTTGACCTTGAGAAAAGCGAAACTGCCGGGGCATCGTGATAGGGTATCGTAGGATAATGGCGGTTTGTTGTCATCAGATCTCTCGTTTTCTGATCCCTGGCTGTATTTGCTCTCCTTACTGGCATCACTTGAAGTATTCTTCTTCCCGTACGATCCCGCGTCCACAACGTCCGAGTTGTCCTTTCCACCGCGGTAGTGGATGTACAGCACTACGGCATTTCCAAGCACAGACAATAAACTTGTTGTTAACAACGCAGATATATACATGACTAAAAAAAGAAAGAAATATTGTAAATATACTATGTATTTAATGAAAGTAGTGCGAATTACCAACAATTAATAAAACGGCGGGTATAAAATATTGTGACTTGAACTGGCGTGTTGTTTTAGATGCGAGATGGTATGAAATCCCGTACAATATTCAGTTTTAGGTAACTGGGAAAGTGTTGTTAGAGCTAAAAGTCCACGCGCAAAAAAGCACTATCCTTGCAAGGTTTTTGTATGAAATTTTTATTATACATTATGGAATTTTGATGGTATAGAAACAAGGTTTTTTCATTTATTTTTAAAATAAGTTTAGAGAAAGAAAAAACTAACGATATCCCACCCCTTTATTATTTAATTTAATTTTAATTTATTTAATTATTCTTTATTAAGGTTTAATTTAAAAAAAAAAAAAAAAAAATATTTTTTAAACGTCGATTGTTAACTGGCTGAAGTTTTCCGATTAATGCACGGAAGTCAGCTAAGTGTAAGCCTGTACGATTCAAAAAAAAAAAAAAAAAAAAAAGCGAAAAGCGGTTCCGTTCGATTTAATTAATAAATTAACAAAAGGTGACGCTTCAATAAATTATATTTAAATATTGATATTTTTGTCTTTTGTTTCTTTTTTGTTTTGTTTTTTAAATGATAATAAATACTATTGCGTAAAGTTCTGTCCTCGCAGTTTTCGCTGTAGGCCTACTTTGTTGCTTGCAAAACTCTAGATTTTAATATAAAATTATTAAATTGTGTGTGTGTATGTGTGTGTTTGTGTGTGTGTGTGTGTGAGAGAGAGAGAGAGAGAGAGAGAGAGACAGAGGGAGAGAGAGAGAGTGTGTGTGTGTATGTGTGTGTGTGTGTGCGTGTGTGTGTGTGTAATGTATCAAATTATTTTTCTCAAAATATCAAGAACACTTTATTAGTATAGTTCACGCCAATTATTAAAAGCTAATGTATAGTAAGATTGCTTAAACAAACATGATTCATGTACCTACAGAAACACTTCCAATTATTGATCTATTACAGGAACTAGAAATATTAAACTTGTATATGAACAATGCATATTATTGAACAATACTAAGCACTCTAAAGAGGTTGCGTGGTGATGGGAATATTTTTTATCTATGGCTTAGCAAAACGAATACTAGGATGTCTTCATGATTCTGATAACCTGAAATTACTTAATAAAACAAGCAAAATGGCAAAATAGATTTCTGGAAAGAGTTTTACAATTGAAGCCTACAATTATATTTATCTCAAACCGACCATACCTTTACCTTTTATGTTTATTCCCTTCAACCTAGAGACTTCGAAGTTTGAAATTGTACTTACGAAGAAAAGACATGTTTTCTGATGTCTTGGGCATCACGGTGCTAATCACACCGAGATAGACCGTGAAAGACAGTAGTGTTGTCATCGACATCGCCATTTTCTCTCCAGACTGCACTGGGACGAGAAAGCTGATGATGCACATCACGGACATCAGGCACACCGGAAGGATGAGACCCAGCAGGTAGTAACGAGATCTCCGCTTCAGTTTCAAACCAAATACCAGGTTATCCACGGTCCAGTTTTGCAAGCTCTTGATGAAAGTGCCTTCAATTTGGAACTCACTATTAGCCAAACGCCAGCTGAAGTCCGCTACCTTCTGGTTAGACCTCAAACAAAGCGTATATATGGGGTGTTCCCAGCTGCAGATCTGAATTTCACACGACTGGGTGTCGAAAGGGAAATACCTGGTATCGACTGGACATGTAGTTTCCAGATTGAAATCAGGATCCCAAACGATACGGCCATCAGAATGTATTTCCACCAGAAAGTCAATTGAAGCGAATTTGCGTTTACCATTTACTCTGAAAATAGGAAATAGCAATTAAAGGCTATTGCTTTTACCTTGGCTGTCACACAGATTTGTTATAGGGTTCCTGCGGTCATTAAAAACCTAGAGAAGTTATGAAATTTGTCAAATACTTTTCAACTTGAGAAGTTTAGAAATTTTGGTTAAAACTGAAAAAGTTATGGAAAGGTTTTGAAATGTATGAATCAGCAGAGAGGTTTTTGATCATTCTTATCAGAGTGCGAGCAAGCTCTTCTTGTGATGCATTAAGTCCCTGAAAACCTTGTTCTTCACTATTGAAAGTCTAAAGAGTATAAACCCTGTCTTTTTATCCAGGTAGAACATTCAGTTTTCCCAGATTTCAAGTTTAGCTCATGACAGTGTGATACATCTGTACATATTTGCAGATTTTTTTGCAAAACGTTCATTAAACTTTTCGAAAAGTCTTAGAAAAGTCATGGGAAATTTGGAAATTTCTTTCTTGGAAGTCTGCAGGAACCCTGATGTTAATGTTTCACCTTGGCAACAACGTGCATCGATACATATTTGCTACTATATGTTAATATGATTTAACTTGGCAACAATGTGCTCTCATAGAGATTTGTTACGTATATGTTAATATGTTTTACACTGGCAACAACGTGAATCCTTACATAGTTGCTACGTATGTGTTAATATGTTTTGCCTTAGCAACGACGTGAATCTTTACATTGTTGCTAAGTATATATTTAATATGTTTTACCCTGACAACAACGTGAATCCATACATAGTTGCTACGTGTATGTTAATATATTTTAAATTGGCAGCAGTGTTCAGCGACATTAATGTTTCGCCTTGGCGGCAATGTGCTTCCATACAAATTTACTACGTACATGTTAACGGGCATGATGTCCGGAATCCATATTTTGTTCTGTACCATAACAATGTTGTCTATTCCGCCATAGTTGTCCGGTTTCCATATTAGAAATTGATCCTGCCATATCTGAAATCAAAACAAATATTGCAAAAGGTTATTTATTAAATAATTACTTCTAGAATATTTTATATATTATTTTCAGGTGCGTCACTAACTTTTCCTTGTGTGGGAAGCATGCACAACATAATGTCCTGGGGATTTTTGAAAATTATTCTTTATTAAAATGTTTGATAAAGTGCCTACGTTTTAAGTAAACAATTGCTAGGTTAAATCAAAATTTAATCATATAAATAAATATGCCAAAAAAAGGTATCACTTATAGAGTACAACTTATATGTTAAATACAATTACTTACAACTTGAAACCATCCATTGGATTTCAACGTCTGTGTTTTCATATCCTAAAATAGCAGTAAAACAACAAAATTTATTAGAAAATAAAACATCGTGATGTTTCTGCATGATTTAGCATTTGTGTAGAAATATGGTTTCGAATATTAATATTATATATTATTATTTTTGTTTACTAAATATTTACGACTGCTTTATATCTAATGTTTAAATGGCACTATTCATAATGTAAATAGTATAACCACACGTATACCAGTTCCAAATGCCAATTAAACATAAAGAAACCAGCTCGAGTTTTGAGGCGCGTTCCTTTTTTATAGCACATAAAACATTGAATGTCTATGTTTAATTTTTTTTTTTTTTAAATGTACATGTATTTGTTTTTAAATGTTTGTGCTAAATATTTTTATATATGTGTGTTTTGTGTAGTTATCTTTGTATGTTTATATTTTTATTTGTGTGTTTGTATATTGATTCTTTTTATGAGTACATGGGTATAATTATGTTTGTTTATGTGTATAGGTGTGTGTTAGTGTTAACTAATTACCTATTCAGTACCAGCTCAGCCGTTTAAATACTGGAGGGGCAAGACAGAAGAGGGGCGCCATTTGAAGGGCGCCTACAACATAATAAATGTTAATATTGTTACAAAAAAGGGCGTCGCAGGTTATGGGGCGTTGGGCAAATACTTCCCCTTGCCCACCAGCTGCGCCGGTCTTGCTTTTAGCCTTTTTTCGTTTTTTTTAAAAATATGTTTTCTTTATACAACATAAGTGTCTACGGAAGAGAATTTGATGTCAAACTAGACACGCATTTTAACACTGCTACTGTATTTGTATGGATATTTATATCGGTTTGTGATACGTGTTTGTTGTTGTTGTTGTTGATGATGATATTATTTATTCAAAATAAACGATCTCACTGTTTAGCTACCAGAAGGAATTTTTTAACGACATCACTCGACCACATTTATTTATCGTCAGTTATTGGATGTCAAACATTTGTGAGTTAAACTCCGATAACAAGAATGAGGTATTGCCTGTTGTTGATGATGACGATGATGGTAATAGTATGATGATGATAATTTATTATTTACTCTAAATAATATTAGAAAGAGAACTGATTACTTGGCATCAAGTAAGGATGACGTATTACCTTTGAAACTCAAACTTTATTAAATACACTCAGATCGTCAAACGACTGCATATTAGGATTTTTTACAAAAATAATATTCATAGTGACAAGATAACAACAGGAGTTCTTCATAGAATATACACAAATATAATTAAAAAATAGACACTACTACTAAAAGCTAATTTAAAAGAAGGCACATGATGACAAAAGTTGACATAACATAGTTAAAAATATTTTTAGAATAGATATTCCATGTAGCATTTATGATATCGGAGATATGTAATTATAGTTTACCCAGTTTGCTTGGGATTTCAAAAATTAATTTTGAGATTTTACGAAGGGTGCCAATATTCTTGCAATTAAACAGTTCTTAGAATTTTAGTGTGCTAGGTTTTTTTCAACCAGTTGTTGATGAAGAAGAAGATGATGATGATCATGTAATAATATTGTTTATATTAAATAAAAAAGACATTGACTCTCTAGCTATAAGTAAGTATGAAGGATTACCAGGTGTTCAACTTGAAGGAAGTACATGTCTATGGTTACCAAGGTGACGTCACTGAGGTTGCTCACTGGTCTGATGGAGGTATTGTAGTTGTGAAAAAGGTCCCATTGGAGTCGCGCCAAGTCGTCACTTGTCTGACACATCACTTACAATAAAAATCAAAACAGATTAGAGTCTCTACTAGTAATATACAAAATAATACTTTATCCATTCTGTATGTCATAAATTGCAAAATATACGGAGGCCATCTTGGAGACAAAGGCACTGTAGTCATATTTTTTATGTTTTAAATTCATCAAATTGCCGAATATATTCGATTTAAAAATAGTTTTACTTTTGATATGGCGATCATTTTGGATTTCATAAAATAAATAATGCTATTAATAGTAGAACTAGCTTCCTTCTTTCTATAAAATTTGAAAAAGACATTTCATTATTAGTTTTATGTCATACATTGCTAAAAAATATATATGTGACTTGAAACATGTTCACATTTGTATGCTGGCCATATTGGATTTTATGTAATTTAAGATCTGTAAAAGGATGCCTGATTTATGTTTTTATGTGAAAAAGCCGAAGGTAAGTGACTTTAATTATTTAATTTTTTTTGTCTAGTGGCCATCTTGGATTTTTATTATTTATTATTTCAGTGGGCGTTTCAAATATAAGATGGGATCTGAAAATGTCGATAATTGTTAATTTTGTCACAGTCCAGAATTACGAACAGTACGAATTACAAATAATAGTATTTAATGTTTTTAATATATTAAATTAATATATGTCTATACATTCAAATTGAAAGCCAAATTAGTTTCTTTACTACTTAGCGTCTACTGGATAGCTTTGACTCTAATAAGATCTACACTTAGAATGCACAACAACCAAAGACAAAATTACTTTTAATTGTTACCTGTAGAGTTGCCACCGTTCTAGCTAAACAACACACAGTATGAAACATCAGTCATTATAAATGTTTATGCTATACCTTTGTAAGAGAAAGTAGAGGACACTCGATGACCATGTACAGTCCGCACGCCAAGAAGTTCTGTCTCACTGCTGTTTATTATCAATGTTAAATTTAAAAAAAATTAATACAGCAAAATATTGACTGCGTCTTATTAACTTCTCTGTTTATATTTATATAGTCAACATTACTGGAGACAAACAAGATAAAAGGCATCTAAACAAGATTAAAAGCTATCTATATCAATTTTATAGTTTTAGCAAATACACGTATTAATAATAATATCTACTTACCTAGTTGTTTCCATACATCCGCTAACATCCAATATACTACGATCGTTATTAAGATTTTCATCTTGTACTTAATAAAAGTTCGAGGTATAATTTTTTTTTTTTTAATATATATATATTTTTTCCTCAATGATCAAAGCAATTATCTTCAATCATTACCAGGAATGTCTGTATAGAAATCACTGACGAACAGAAGCATGTAGCAGGTATATGCGAAGATAATTATGTATTCTGCCCGACCAAAGGCGCTCATTTATGTGAGGTAAAAGTTAGCGATGACATCAGATATCATTTCAGTCGGTGATCCGTCATATCATAATATGGTTTCTTAATGGAAAGTTAGCCCGCTATATATTTATTTTTACCTTTTGTAAACGTCGAATATTGCTAAAAGCAAGTAGTGAAATTGACAAAGACAACGAGTTTATTACTCTAAGGCCGTATTCAACGGCATATGAAAGAGTGTACAGTACAATACTATTGGTAATTCCAGCTTGTTATAGATCACTGCATACACTGCACGCTGAAACCAAACAAAAGCTGGATACCCGCTAAACAGTGGGCAAAGAGATATTTAAATAGATTTGATGGATTTTTGCCATAAACTAATATAGGCGTTTGAATTTTTTATGTTTCAATAGAAAGATAAACATTCAGAAGACAACGCAATCATTCAATGTATGCTTTTACATTACAATAAATAACGTGCTGAGTTTTAACATTAAATTATCTTCCGTAAACACTTGTGTTGAATAATGAAAAAGACCAATAGGTAATTAGCTAATGTGTTAATATTTCTTTTCTTTTGTCTCACAATAGTATCAGAAAGCGGAATGGGCAGTTAAGTTGATTCATGTAAAAGTACTTATTGATTGTGACAAAATCGTTGAACTCGCGATAAAATAATAGCTTTATGAAAATGAAAAGCGTCATTGCTTTGAGGTTAAAAGTAAGTCGATTCTGAGGGTTTGTTTTTGTTTTGTTTTTTTGTTATTTTTGTATTTTTTGGTATTGATTAATTATTATTATTATCTGAGCTGCGTAATAATTTGTACCTAAAATAGGAACCACTATGATTCATGGTTTATTATGATCTAGGTTTGAATGAACTTAAGCGAATGTTTAAATATCATTTATCTGATGCAAAAAAACCAACAAAAAAAACAAACAGCCTTTAATAAATAACTGTTGGCGTTAATTAACATACTTAGGCTATCACAATATATATATATAATTTAAAAAAATAAAATGAACATACGTAACGGAGGAGGTTATGTGAGAACTATTTTTTAAATCGAATACCGTTATAATAGCCAAAGTGCCTAATAACTGCTCGGTAAATACAATGTAATTGACAGTGTCATTAAAGCAACTTATTTTCTCAACAAAACCAAGCATCAGACACCAAGTTTTTGCCATTAATGTAACATAGTTCTTCCATATAGTATCCATTCTTGCACATCCAGTGTTTCTGGTCATCCTGGTGTTTGTAGTTGTTAAAACTCAAGTTTAACATCAAACAGCAAACGTTCTCACTTTGACAATATTTCAACATATTAATATACAACACGGACAAAAACGTCATTTGTTAAAAAATATATATTTATACAGTTTAGTTAGTTATAATTCATATTATAAATTTTAAATAATTGTAATTACAATGCATCATGAAACTCATAACAAGCAGTGGCGGATCCAGAAAATCAATTTAAGGGGCCTCTAAAGAATCCTCGAATTCTCTTACGTTAAAATAATAATTATATCGTTAAATTTAGGGGGAGGGTCTGGGCCTCTTAGACAAATACTTAGATCCGCTACTGATTAGGATAATTATAACTTTATTTAATCATAATTCATATACACAATTTTAAAAATGTAATAATTAGAACAAAAATACACGATGAAAATCACAAACAAAATACTTGTAAATTTATATAAATGATCATTATTCATATACACAAAGTATTAACTTTAATAATTGTATTCCCAACATCAACTGTATTAATTACAACTTGAATGCACCATAAGAATCTCAATAAAAATATTTATACACAGTTAATTATAATTCATATATAACTTTAATTATAACTAGAACTTTTGAAGAAAATCAAAACCACAATATGTATACATTTTCGTTAATTATATTTTATATATAGTGTTGTGACAATAATAAATCAAACAACACTGCATGATTAATACCACTACTACATTATTTCCATACTTTAATTAATTATTATTCATATACACAATGTAGTAACTTTAATCACAATCCGTAATTCAAATCCAAATAATAATGCGATCCGTTTGAACATCTCTGGATAACAATATCAGCATTCCTGGATAACAATACGAACATCTTTGGATAATAATATGAACATCCTTGGATAACAACGTGAACATCCTTGGATAACAATACGAACATCCTTGGATAACAATACGAACATCCTTGGATAAAAATACGAACATCCATGGATAAGAATACGAACATCATTGGATAACAGTATGAACAACCTTGGATAACAATACCAACATCCCTGGATAACAATATGAACATCCTTTGATAATAATATGAACATCCTTGCATAACAGTATGAACATCCCTGGATAACAATAACAACATCTCTGTATGACAATGCAATGAGTCGTGGATAACAATGAGACTGGCTCTAAATTAATAACTAGACCAATCTAAGATAATGATGAAACCAATCCTAGATAACCACGAAACCAATTCTGAATAATGATAGGGTCCACACTGGATAACGATACGACTAACCTTGTACATCTAAGAAACCAGCCACGGAAAACAATACACATGTAGTCGTGCCTTAACAATGTCAGTAGCCAAAGATAACGAGACCAATCTTAAATAACTGAAATCTGCTCTGGATAACGATTCAGCCATTTCTGGGTAACAAGATCATTTCTAAACAATATTAAGACCATTCCTGAATAAAATCCTGTATTGGATAACAATGCAGCCAACCATCTTAGATAACAGTATAATCAATCTTGGAGGACAATGAAACCTGCCATGAATAAAGACACAATCAGGCGTGGCCCTGGTTGATTAATCAACTAATTGTTTGACGTTTGAAGAGTTAATAGTGTTTTACACAAGGATGTAGAATCTGAAGAATACCGTGACGAAGAAGACCATGAAGACTAGACTGGTGTACAGCCAGAACTTGCGGTAGTCATCCTCTGTCAGTATGTGGAACCGAAATCCCGCCGCAAATGACCTCCTGTCATTCTGAAACCAAGATAGAATATTCATCAAACACAACGCCAATAACTTCTAAAATCTCTAATGTACGTACATTGTACTCCACACTGTCGATACACTACTACGAAGTTCTCTGGGAAGTAGGCAGATGATCGGGAAACAGTCCAATTTTGAGTTAACTGTGGAATAATTGTTCTTGTTAAAATTTGCAAATTGTTAGATTCTGTTTAACAAATGTCAGTTAAACGTGAGAACCGCGTTATCTTTTTAATTTTTTGTAAAAACATTTTTACGTTGAACATTTCTGTTATTATGTTTTTTCTAATTATATGCATGCATGATCGTGTATGTATGTGTGTGCGCATGTGCGTGTGTGTATGTGTG
>JAULBS010078861.1:0-19607 GCA_032355785.1 Symmetromphalus regularis
ATCTCAGAGTGGAAAAGAGCGGTAATCTACACTTGTGTCCCAAAAATATTTTTTGACTTCTTTTCTGCCTATTTTTTTACATCTATGTGATCAAGACTTGTATTGCCAACATATGTAGTGAGATATTTTAAAATTCACAAGCATTGTTTATTCGGAAGTAACATACGACGCAATTTGGCACTTTAGGATACATTACATTTCACTGAGTCGTATGGCTGAGTCGATATCATCAATGTAGACTATGACTGTGAGACTATGTCTATGCATATGATACGACAGTTACATTGATAATCTTTTTCAAACAATCTATAGGTGGTTTTTAAAAAAAAAATTATGGGGATTATATGGAAACCTAAAACTGACCCTAACCCCATGCTGGAACGGTCAGAACTATTGCCACTTTATACATGAAAAAACCCTGACATTGTTTTACTCGGCAATTTAGCCACTTAATGTAAAAGATCATTTTGCCATTAATCCTTAAGGCCTAATTACACAGGAGAGTGGTAACGAAAAGCAGTAAACCGCACAGCTTTTTTCAGTTGCATACAGTGCGGATAACTTATGATAACCACATGGTGATTTTTGATTTGTAAACAAATAGCTTAAAATTTTGACGCGTAAAGACAAGAAAAGGAGATGTTACTGTTGCCACTTTTAGTGTGGAGATAGAGACGTGGATGGAGAAAACCAATGCGATTTTAGGTACATTAGATTTTATCCTTATAAACTTCTTGAGTTTGATCATGTAACAGTGGGTAAAAAATTTAACTTCCGTGATCAAACATTCCACCTACATGATGACTAGTACACGTGGTTGTCATGTCGTCATACAACAGCACCAGTCCTAATTGGCTAAACTGTTAAATTTATCACGCAGTATTTCAGAAAAATTGCTCAGCATTCTAATGCCAGTAGTTTGCCATTGTAGCGTTCAGTGTAATTGGTCCTATGGAAATACACTACTTGAAGTTTTACTTTTTTCACCGCACAGTTTTTCCATTACCGCTTTCCAGTGGAATAAGGCCTTTAAGGCAGTGACTTTATATTTTTTAAATGTTGCATATATCTGTAATTTTCAGATATTCAGGTGTGCGACATCACTATGATATATATAATATTATGTCATATAGATTTTATCTTTGTGAATGTTTATCTTAAACGCATACTCCCACGGACACTTGACTTAATTAATTTCCAAAAAAAGAATTAATTTTAAATATAAACATTTGATTTGTCCATAGAAATACTTCATTTAACTACTTACATAACCACTGCATCTGACTTATAATCAATATATTAAAAATAATAATGTATTATGCTCCCAGACAAATAAATCAAAAAGAAATAACGGGATTTTTTCAGTTGAAGGTGTGACATACATGTATATATTTCGAGTCACGTGATGGGAATTCCCTGTTAGCTGTTATTTTAAAACTTCTGAATATTTTTGTAGCTGCAAAAATATTTCGTATCAATTTATTTCGCCCCACGAGGAGTTCCGATCTGGAAATTTGAAATTATTAAATGTTTAAAAAATTGATCGACTTGGCATTGAACTCCCAGTTAAAATGTGTTGCGTGACATGAAAACGATATCTAGTATAACAAATGCATGCAAGTTTCATATGTAATCAATATTTAGACCACAAAGCCCCTTAAATTCCGTGGGACTATGTCTTTAATGTCTCATTTCATAAACAAACTATTTCATTTATGATGGAGCCTCTTTTTTTTAATTATGTGTATTAGTACTATTACTTACACTTAAGGTTTCACATTGAAATAAACAATATTTCTCATTTATCTAAGTCTTTGAATTATTATTTTTTTAAATGACCTCTAGTAGATGGTAATTTGTAAAAAAACACCAAAAAACAACAACTTTATTTACACAGAAACAATATTTTAAATGTTAGTATGGGTTTAAAAGTTTAAAATATGTATTGATAGAGTTTTTAGCATTACAGAGTAAACTTCACTTGTCAAGGTCAACTTACGACCATGTTAATTTTACTCTGTAATGCTAAAAACAGGATGAAATTCCTGCCAACCGAAATCAAAAGCTGTTGAACTGGAAAGAAAGAACTAAACCACAACAATTTTGTGAGTAAATGTTGTTTTAAAATTATTTATACTTGTGGTACTGTTACTTTTAGAGGTGCAGTGAGCCTCAGTGGTCCAGCAATAACACAGCGGTCTCTCAAGCTGAAGACAGTGGTTCAAAACCAATTGGAGGCTGGCTTACACTTCACTATATGTGAAAATTACTAAATGTTTGACATGTTTGCCGAGGACTAAAACATTTTAGGTGTATTTTTTCTTATTATTAAAAATAAAGTATACTTTACACTAAAATTGCTGTTGACAATGGACATTTTCAAGGTATATTTTTATTTATTTAAAAAAAAAGTATACTTTACGCTAAAATTGCTGTTGACACTATTTCTCCATAGCATTTATTCTGCAATGGACATTTTCAAGGTGTATTTTTATTATTTTTAAAAATAAAGTATACTTTACATTAAAATTGCATGTTGACACTATTTCTCCATAGCATTTATTTTGCAAAGGACATTTTCTTATTTGCATGGGCTGCAACATCCCAGTCACATGCAGACACAGGGGCATTTAGAGCATCTAGAGAAGAAACCCACTGAAAGCACTGATGTTTCAAGCTCTGAGATCTTGAACATCACTCAAACTGTTTAATCTCATTTTCCTTAATTGGATGACAAACGATGACATTTTATCAATATCTAGGCTATTGAACTTTGTCTAACTCATACCCTCAGCTGAACACCTGTAATTTACCTGAGTATAATGTGCCCATTAGTTGAGGTGATGTCAAAAGAGATTTCCTTGTTCTGGTTACAAACAGTCCCCAGATTTGTTTCTCATTATGACAATGGTTTGGCTGTACCTATCAAATCTCAAAGGCGACACTAATTTGAACTGGATTAATGGATGTCATTAGACTAACCATCAAAGTGCTTTTCAGCATGAACAGCATGGAGGCAGGTGTGTTTTAGGTGTATTTTTGTGTAGCTTGTGGTTAGAAAGTCAGTTGAAGTGAAGTGGATCTTAAGATCAATCCCAGTTAAGGGACAGTTAGATTTTTAACAATAAGGATTGCTTTTTATTACAAATGGAAGGGAATACTCCCCCAAACAAAGTGGAAATACTTCTTAATAATTGATTACTAATTTCTATCCCTGTTAAGGGAAGGGTAGTGGATCTCAGTGGTTAGAAAGTGTGTTGAGGTGCAGTGGGTCAGAAGATCAATCCGCATCAGCGAACAGTATATGTACAAGATTAATGATTTAGTTAGACTTTTAACAATACTGATGTTTTTTTAGCATAAATAGAAGGCAATAGATGGTATGTAGCTTAGTGGTTAGAAAGCATGTTGAGGTGCAGTGGGTCTTAACATCGATCCCAATCAGAGGACAGTATAATGGGTACAAGATTAATGATTTAATTAGACTTTTAACAATAACTATGTTTTTATTTAGCATAAATGGAAGGCAATAGATGGGATGTAGCCCAGTGGTTAGAAAGCATGTTGAGGTGCAATGGGTCTCAACATCGATCCCAATCAGAGGACAGTATAATATGTACAGAATTAATGAATGTCAAACTTTTAACCATAAAGATTGCTTTTCAAATCAAGGGGGAGGGGAAAGTTGTAGCTCAATGGTTGGAAAGTAATTAAAAAAAATACAGCTTTATGCTATTTCCATTATTCACTCCAAAATTGTGCACTCATGTTCAGCTTTTATTTCCATGAGTGACAAAAATGAAGCTATGTATTTCAGTACAATTTCTGTCCTTCATTCAACTCTAACTCTAACCCTTTATATCCATTAAATATACATACCTAATTATATCTTTCATTTAGTTCCATTGCAATTAAGGTCAGCTGTCAGATAAGATTAAACTGTGCCATCCCTATTAAATAAAGTAAATACTTTTATTTCTATTATTATTACAGTATCTTCAACCCATTTTATTTTCTAGGCTAGATCGAGTTACCATTGAGAGAAAGTTGGGCTGGTTTAGCCTTATTTTCATCTCGGTCATTTAGTGTTACGCCTTGTTTTCATTTCATCAGGGTAAGAGATAAGATGTCCACCTGTTTTTCTGCATTTATTTCTCACTGTCTCTCCTCTGCTGCTCCTTGTGTTTTGAGTAAATATTTGTTTATCTATTTATATCTAGGAGTAGAGCTTAGCTTAGATCTACAGCATTTACCTGAAAGTGTGTTGAGGTGCAGTGGGTCGAAAGATCAATCCCAATCAGTGAAGAGTATAATAGGTACAAGATTAATGATTTAATTAGACTTTTAACAATAACGATGTTTTTATTTAGCATAAATGGAAGGTAATGGATTGGATGTAGCTCAGTGGTTGGAAGCATGTTGAGGTGCAGTGGGTCTTAACATCGATCCCAATCAGAGGACAGTATATGTACAAGATTAATGATTTAATTAGACTTTTAACAATAACGATGTTTTTATTTAGCATAAATGGAAGGTAATGGATTGGATGTAGCTCAGTGATTGGAAGCATGTTGAGGTGCAGTAAACCTATCTGAAATGGAATTCCCAATTTTCACCAAAAAACATTATTACTCATCTCCAAATAGCGCAGTTTATTAATTAAACAGATTTTCCAGTATCAGTTTGAAAACAAAAAAATAGTCGATACTTGACTACGCTGATATCTGTATATGTTATGCCAAATTAGTTTTGCCCACAGACAATCACCATTTATTTGCTTCGACAATTTAACGGAAAGAACCAGAAGATTTTTCGTTTAGTTTTTTTAATGTGGTTTTTTTCTCAAATTCTCCGACAGTTACGCAAGTTAAAGATTTATTACATAGTTTGGGTTTATTTATTTATAATATTCATCAGAATTTAAAATGATGAAAATTGGTTTTCACATTTGGTAAATGAAATTTATGACACAATTAAAGTCAGTTTTATGTGATCGATTCTAATTACCGTAGATTTATGCCAAAAAAAGAGAATTATCGAACTCGATGTAAAAATGTTACATATAAAACAAGTTTTAATTCATAGTTTTATTTTTTTCATGTGTGTGTGTGTGTGTGTGTGTGTTTGTGTGTGTGTGTGTGTGTGTTTTTAATAGAAAATATTTCTGTCCTATTTTTCTGCTGCATTCAACTATTTCTTTTGTTTTGAGTAAATATTTACCTGTCTATTTATATCCAGCTTCACAACGAGAAACACAGCACAGCAGCTGTTGCCAACAGTGATATAAATAATCCCATGCAGTCTTCTTACTGACGTCTTCCTGGTGACATTTGTGACGTCTGTGTCACAGCAGGTTTATCAAATACCATTCTCTCATTAATTTCATGTAACAGATTTCAAACTATTAATTTTAGAAAAGCTATTACGAACAGTTAAACATATACATTACAGTTAGCCCTTGATATATTCATGTTGCAGTGAGTTTATTAAATATTGAAGACTGTCAAATAAATTTTAAATAATAATTTTTTAATTTATTTAAACAGGTATGTTCATAGCACAAAACGTTTATTTAAAATAACATTATCATACTGACATAAAGATATTTTAAACAATTAAAAAAAAACAATTTAAAACTATTACCAAAAACATTTAAAAAACTATTAAGAAAACAATTAAAAAGCTATCACAAAAACAATTAAAAAAACATATGTTTATGTGTGAACAGGTTTATATATTTATTTCAAGATTTAAAAAAAAAAGGAAAAAAGAAGGGAAATATATACAAAATAAAGAACTATGTCAGCAAAATGGAAAAAAAGTAAAAAAACAAAAGAAAAAAAAAACAGAGTACTGGATCTAGCCCCATCAGTGCACCCATTGGGCTATTTCTTGTTTCAGCCACTGGTCTATGACTGGTTTAACAAAGGCTGAGGTTGCTGTTCTATCTATATGTAGCCAGTGGACATAAGAGTATGTTGCAACCCCTGAAATTGCCTGCTGCAATAGCAATGCCGAGGAGACTGCCACCAAGTTTTTCATTCATTGCAGCACTTTTTTTTACTGCAGGCTAATTTTTTTGTTTTTTAATGTGTATTTTTTTCTTATTAAAATGAATTTAGAAAATGTAAATTTAAAAAAATGTAATTATGCCTCTAGAGCACATTGATTTTTTATCTTTTCTTCGGCTATTGGATGTCAATCATATGGTCATTCTTACATTTTTAGAGGAAACACGCTGCCGCCACATAGGCTACTCTTTCTGATAATACTTTTATATGCACTGTCCCATACAGGATGGCACATACCATGGCCTTTTTGATGAACCAGTTGTCGACCACTGGTTGGAATGAAAAAAAAGATAAAAGAAGAATCCCTTATGCTAAAACAGCCGTAACAAACGCCATGGACACTATTTCTCCACAGCATTTATTTATTTTGCCGTGGATATTTTCTTAATTGCAGGGGTTGATGTGTAAATATTTCAGCTTAATGCTGTTTCATTTCAGAGATAACGTGATATTTGTGATAAAACAGCAGAATTGTAAAACCTATGTTATAGTGTGCTTATTAAATATCATATTTATACCTGTTATAAATAGCTTTTAAACAAGTATGTTCAGGTTGCAGCGGGATTTTCTAACATAATTATAACTCCCGTCAGGGACACCATGAGTACATGAGCACTTGAGGTCATGACATGTATATCAGTATATACAAAAAATTACATTTCGACTCGAGAACATGCAAATCAGTGCAGAAGTTCTTTCAAAAGCATATATACAGATGTGAATAGTGGGTGGGGTGGGAGATGACACCCCCTGTTCTAAACAGTTTTTTATGAATGTGATAGAAAACATTTCTCAGCTAATTATTTGAAAAGAGGACAAAATTGCTTGAAATGAGGTAAATATTTGAAAATGTTCACAGATATTGCTTGTGTGGCTTGCAGCACTCAGTGTCTGACATCCCCCAACCCTGCAAACATGTCTACATATGCCCCAACCCTGCAAACATGTCTACATATGCCCCAACCCTGCAAACATGTCTACATATGCCTGACAATTATAAAGTTAATAATAATAATAATTTGGACATAGTATTTTAATATTTGTGGAAGCCTATCTGTTATCTGTTATTATATTTGGTGTTTTGCGACTCATGGTCTTTAGAGGAAACCCTCTACAGCCACACAGGCTACTCTTTCTGATTAGCAGCAAGGGATCTTTTATAAGTGCTTTCTCACAGACAGGACAGCTCATATTAGTCTTTAAACCAGTTGTGGACCACTGGTCAGTGTAAGTGGTATATACCTACCCACTGAGCCTTAAAGAGAAAAAAACCCAAAAACTATTGTTACATGTATATAATTTATACACTACAACAAAACAAGATAGTATACTGTCCACAGTCTGTGTTACACGAGTTAGAAAGGAATTCATTGTGCAACAGGAAATAACCCAATGAGATACTATATTCTGATTATGCTACTTGGAACATGGATATTGATGAATAAAAAACAAATTATATAACTTACCTCATTAAGTTGATATTTAAAAAAAAAAAGTCCTTTTTTTGTTGTCTAGATTGCTATGCATTGGTTCTGTATTTTATTAACAGGAGCCGAAAGTATTGTTTCTATATTTCTTAGCAAACTTATTCTGAGTGCCATGTTTGATTTTCTGCTGATGTCAGACAAATCCATATAAAAATGGGGATGTTAGGTAATTATTTGTATAATGTCTACATGTAAGTCCACTTGTAACTAATCATAAAGAATAGCCTATGTGAGGTGTGACAGATCAATACCATTCACCAGACACATTTGAGCTATTTCTTATTCCAGCTAGAGGTCCACAATTGGTTTAAGAAAGGCTGTAGTAAATGCTATCCTGTATTGAAAAGTGCCTGTAAAAAAAATTCTTGCTTCTAAGTGTAAAAATTAGCTTATGTGGTTTGTTGTAGTAGAAACCATGGCGCACACATTTTATTTAGGAGTATTTTAGGAAAATATTCCGTCAAATCTGCAGGATTCCTGCGTCATGTGAAACCTTGATCTTTTCTTTAACACATTTGAGGTATTAAAAGAATAAACACCTAAGATGTTTATTGGTGTGTGTGGTGGGGATGGGGAGTTGGGGGTGGGGGAGGGGATTCTATTATAAAAACATCACAACACATTGTTTATTCAGCAGTTCTAACATGTCAAACATGATATTTGCAACTGATGGTCTTCTGAGGAAACCCACTCCTGCCACATAGGCTACTCTTTCTATTAGTAGCAAGGGATCTTTCATATACATTTTTCCACAGACATGATAGTATATATGTGCAATTATGGACCACAGTTGGAATGAGAAATAGCCCAAATGGAAATTCTGATTTGAGATATTTTTCTATTTTAAATGTATTACATTACAAAAAGATTAGCAGCAAGGGATCTTTTATATGTACTTTTCCACAGACAGGACAGTACATATTGTGGGCAATTATGAACCACTGACAGAATGAGAAATAGTCCAAATGTGAAATTCTGATACAAGTCCACAATCCCATATCCAAAACTCTTGGGGCCAGTTGTGTTTCAGATTTCAGAATTTTTTGAATTTCATAATAAAGGTAGGGCGGCACTGCCTAATCAAACATTAATAATGAAGAAAAAACGTAATAATACTCATATAAATAATGAACAAAAAACGTATGAATATTCATATAAATAATGAAATAATAGGGTAATTATAGACCATAAATACTGAAGGACATTTTATTTCCAAGAAAAACATATCAGCTGTATCAGCGAACATAGCAGGACGTAGCTCAAACAGTAGCGTGTCCGCCTCTGAAGTGGTCGGTCGTCGGATCAATCCTTCTCAGTGGACCTAATTGCAATTTGGGCTATTTTCCATTCCAACCAGTGGTCCACAACTGGTTCATCAAAGGTCATGGTATGTGCTGTCCTGGCTGTGGGACGGTACATATAACAGACCCCTCATCGGAAAGAGTAGCCTATGTGGCAGCAGCAGGTTTCCTCTAAATACATATGTTAAAATAACAATATGATTGACGTCCAATAGCTGATGATAAGATAAATATCAATGTGCTCTAGAGACATCGTTAAATAAAACAAACTTTACTTTTTTACTTTGTATCAGCAAGCAGCAGACGTATATGTGAGACACTAATGACATCTACTGAGTGATGTGGTGAGTAGGTCATGAAAAAACTTACGTATTCAGAACTTTTCAAATTTCTGAATTTCATATATGTTTGTATACTGGGTAGACCATAACACAGCCATTTGAAAAGTTTCATAGATTCACTTTCATCATTGATAGGAAAGTTGTATAGATTCACTTTTATAATTGATAGAAAAGTTAAATAGATTCACTTTTACCATTGATAAAAAAGTTGTATAGATTGACTTTTATCATTGATAGAAAAGTTAAATAGATTCACTTTTATCATTGATAGAAAAGTTAAATAGATTCACTTTTATTATTGATAGAAAAGTTGTATAGATTGACTTTTACCACTGATAGAAAAGTTGAATAGATTCACTTTTACCATTGATAAAAAAGTTGTATAGATTCACTTTTATCATTGATAGAAAAGTTGAATAGATTCACTTTTATTATTGATAGAAAAGTTGTATAGATTCACTTTTATCATTGATAGAAAAGTTGTATAGATTCACTTTTATTATTGATAGAAAAGTTAAATACATTCACTTTTATCATTGATAGAAAAGTTAAATAGATTCACTTTTATTATTGATAGAAAAGTTGTATAGATTCACTTTTATTACTGATAGAAAAGTTGTAAAGATTCACTTTTATTACTGATAAAAAAGTTGTAAAGATTCACTTTTATTACTGATAAAAAAGTTGTATAGATTCACTTTTATTACTGATAGAAAAGTTGAATAGATTCACTTTTATTATTCATGGTTAGAAGGAAAGAATGTGCAGTCATATAAATGGAAAATCATTTTACACTTGACTGATGAGAGTTTTTATATTTTATTCATGAAACTTCAATAACTAATACAAGCAGGCTGGGATATTTTAAGGACTTTGGACTGTCCACATTTATAGAAGTTTAAAACCTACCGTATATTCTCTATTTAATGCCCCAGGGGGTGCTACATTTTCTGAATTTGGAGTTTATTCAGTTCACGATAGTTTAAAATAATGTTTTTACTGTTAAATATTTTGTGCAATACAGATTACTAGTGTGTGCATTCATTACATACTTTGATACTATGGCAAGATCATGTATTTATGCTGGGTTAAGTCATTTATATTTTGCAAAATGGCCAGGAGCTTTAATTAGGGAGGAGGCATTAAATAGGAAATATGCGGTATATTAACATTCTGGATGTAATTTGAAAGGAAAGAATTGTTTGTTTCATGATATTACAGAACACTGTTTAATAAGTAGCTACTAAATATCAAACTCACGATATCTGTGACACATGGTCTTCAGAGGAAACTTCCTACCACCACGTAAGCTATGTTACAAATAGTTTCGTAAAAACTAATTTAAAACATGTGCATTTTGCCGAATTTTACGAAAGTGGTCGGTCAGTTTTACAAATCGAGGTGTACAATTTTATGATTCATGTGCAGTGGTTTTATGAAATTCGGCAAAATGTAAATTTTTTAAAACAAACATCAACATGTTTTATAAAACGTGAAGATTTTACGAAATACCCAGTTTTTACTTAACTATTTGTAACACCCTAATTTTTTGTAATAAGCATTATCTTAAATGCATGTTTTCATACAGACAGAACAGCACATACCACAAACCTTCAACCAATCATGGATCACACGCTGGAATAAGAAATGGCCTAATTAGTCTGCTGAGAGAGGTGTGTGTGTATGTGTGTGTGTGAGGGGGTGGGGGTAGATTCCAAACAGTTAAAAAGCTAAAAAAAGAAAATATATGAAAATATATTTCATGACAATATTCAGCCACAACTTTACATAAATAAATATTCCGTCTACTTGCATAACAAGCTAACTCTAATGGTATGTGTATTTTAATACGCCCAGTATTTAAATGTGCATATTTTATTGGAAAATGGATTCCTAACAAAAACAAATGGTAGACAAGAATGCTAGCATTAGATTTTCAACATTTGACTTTAAAACACTGAATGTGACAGATGAATGCTTAATAAAGGTTACATTCTTTAAAATTAGTTGATTTGTGAGATTTAAGACAATTATCTACTTAATACAGGTAGCTACTTGAGAAAAAGTCAAGTAAAGTTTGTTTTATTTAACAATACCTCTAGAGCACACTGATTTTTATCTTATCATCGGCAACTGGATGTTAAACATATGTTCATTATGATATATTTCTTTTTAGAGGAATCCCGCTGCCGCCAAGAGGTCTTTTATATGCACTTTCCACAGACAGGACAGCAGATACAACGGCTGAGGAACCAGTTGTGAATCACTTGTTGGGACGGAGCCACACGAGGCGGTATGACGGTATATAACAAATGCAGCTGCTTCCTACTGCTGGTACATGGAGCAGGATGTTGCTCAAACTGTAGAGTGTCCATCTGTGAACCGGTCAGTCGCTGGATCAATCCTTCTCAGTGGACCCATTTGCAGTTTGGGCTATATTCTGTTCCAACCAGTGGTCCACAACTGGTTCAAAGGCCATGGTATGTGCTGTCCTGTCTGTGGGAAAGTGCATATAAAAGATCCCTTGCTGCTTATCAGAAAGAGTAGCTAAAAATGTAACAGAAAAATCTCAACCTCCACTGACGGGATTGGAAGCAGAAAAATCTTAACCTCCACTGAGGGGATTGGAAGCAGAAAAATCTCAACCTCTACTGAGGGGATTAGAAGCATAACAGTTTAAGCAAATAGGAAAATTCCCACCAGTGTATGTGGTATACACCTACCCACTGAGCCTTGCAGAGCACTCACTTTGGGTTGGAGCTGATACTGAGATTAAAAATTCCATGCTGACTGAGATTTGATCCCATTACCTACCAGCCGCGAGTCCACTCGTTAACCGCTGTACTATGTAGTGTGGCTGTTTAAGACAGGTTTAATTGTATTTGTGTATTTGTATTTTATATTAGTAAAATATGATAAATAATTGAATTTTTAATATTACCGCTAACATTGTCAGTAAAATTGATTTAGTGTTATCCAACCTTTAGTCTTGGATAGGAAATTATTTACTCGAGTGCTCTCGGGAAGCAGGAATTTTGTAGCACATGTCAAGCAGTGATGTCGTGGATTTAATCAAGGGAGCATTAATTATTTACACTGTATTTTGTCTCATTTTGTTCTTCATGCCATCATCACATTAAATATTCTGTACTGCTTGATTATGTTTGTGCGTAAATTAAATTGTGAAATATAGATCACTGGGGAGGTCGGAGGCTGGTAAATTATTCAGGTAATTGATCAGTCTCCACAAAACTATGATTATGTTCCATGGAAGGTGTGCTGCTCATGAAAATGAAGTCCTATGGGAGTCATTATAATTACATAATGGTGAGCAGTTATTAGGTGAGTCCAGGACACTGTAAAATTACATACATACAGTCCTCTTCATTTAAGACGAGCGATTGCTCAAACTTGCCTCACAGTAGCATAAAAATAGAACAGGGTTTCCGCTAGAAAGTAATTTGAGGGTACGCAGAATGGGGAAACATTTTTTGATTTTAGAGGCAAGGAAATAAATTCTAGACCACTTTGACGTACATGTATGTTAGCTATGATTATTGTTGTATACTAACAGTTTAACTGATTATTTCTGCTGGCTTTGTTGTCTCTGGCACTTTGAAGAACCTGTAAAAAACATCCCAACAGTTTGAGGGTACAGAGTCGAACCATCAGAAAATTTAAGGTTATGGAATTTTACCCTCTGATCTAAACCTTGTTGAACGATCCTAGCATTTCTGTACGTGTCTTTTGTCATATTTTAAAATTTTAATAAATGTTAAACATCTGCAAATGAGCTGTCCGTATTTTGAAATTTATATAACTGGAATAATTTTCTTTTAAGCAAAGATCTACCTTCCTTCCATTTTCAAGTTGAGAGAACTGTACTTACATGTACATGTATATACCTGTGTAATCAGTTTCCGGGCTATTAAGGGGCAAAAGCTTCTGCGCATTTGCAATTGTAATTGCATGATCAATGTAACAGAATAATATTTTACCTTGCTTATGTTACTATTAAAATCAATCAACAAATCTTTCAAATGTTATCTGTTTATATATATTTTTTAAAGTAATCCCTACCTGGTCGGATGTTGACATTTTAAGAATTGGTATCCGGGACCGGTATATTTTTAGACATAATTACAGTCTAGTTGTCGTGGCGTAAAACATATGTCACGTGACTTTATAAATTTACGCAGACGACACAATTTCATGTTTATGAGCTCTGCTAGTGACAATTGCTGCTTATTTTGGTATGTATTGATGTTGTACGTTATTTAGTGAATCTACAATACCAAATGAGTGTTGTGTATCATTCGACTTTTGAAAAGTAAATGATACTTTTGTTTTCTGAAAGTGAGGATTTGTATTTTTGTAACATAATTACTCTGATGTCAAAGTTTATTGTTCGCAGATTCGTTGTAAACAAACCATACAAAAATAGACCGGACCCAGATATATCCCAGAAACTGATACATGCATTTTCAAATTTAGAGGAACTGATTTTCCACGATAATGGAAATACAGATGGAATTACAGAAAAACCTATCTGAAACGGAATTCCCGATTTTCTCCAAAAACATTATTATTCGTCTTCAAATAACGCAGTTTATTAATTAAACATATTTTGGAAGCAGAAAATATCGATACCTGACTACACTGATATCTGTATGTGTTAAAACAGACATCACCAGTCGTGCTTCTGTCCATTTTATAACGGACAAAACTGAATATTTTTTAAGTATTTCTTTTGCTCAGATTTTTCGACATTTACACCAGTTAAAGATTTATTACATATTTTGGATCGATTTTCTTATGATATTCTTCATAATTTAAAATGCTGATAATTGGTTATCACGTTTGGTAAATAAATAATACAATTGAAGTCATTTTTTGTGTGATCGATTCTAATTATATTCGGAGATTTTCACAAAAACCAAGAATGACCTAACTCATGTCATGGCTTATTAACCAAGTTTTAATTCATGTGTGTGCGTGTGTTTAATGAAAAATATTTAAGTAGAAAACAAAATAAAATTATTAAGTTTACGGAAATGGAAAAAACCCCGGAAATGTTTAAATTCTGAAACGGAAAATGAGTTTCTCTATTTACATACATGCATACACACATGAAATGCATGCACGCATGCACACACACAGCTGTACATGCACACAGACATACAGGGACGCATACAAATACACACACACTATTGAAACCAGGACTGGAAATAATTATTTTTGTTGAGCTGGTCAAAATGTCCAGCATCGGTCAGATTGTGCTGGACATTAAAGGAAATGTTCCTGGCATACAGTTTAATATGCACTGTTTAAACAAAATACACAATTTAGTTTTTTTGTATATGCTTTTTATTATTTAATTCTTCACAGTTTATTCAACAGACACAAGCTGCATCGAGCTGACTTTATACAGAAATGTTATTTTTACTAAAAGTTAAAACATGAGTGTTGGACAGTCATTAATTGTGATGGTCATTCATCACAATTAATCTTCCAAAATGAAAAATTTATACTGGTCAATGTCCTTGACCACCCACTTATTTCCAGGCTTTTAATGACATCATAATTGTACTCATGCCATTTAACTAACACCAATGACACTGTCGGTGAATACTCCAAAATTAATGAAGTCATGCTATATATATTAGCAGCTGTGACAGTTCTACCTATTACTTTAGAAATTATGACTGTTCATGTCTGGCATGCAATAAATATTAGCATAACATAGGTTACCAGATTAGGGTTGACGTCTGCGAGCAAGGCGACCTTGTTTTGTTCAATAGCCTTCAAACATATGATCATGGCCTGAACATAGGCAGGACAGCGCAGAAAGGCATGCTCTGAAATAGACACAAATGTAATTTAATATAAAATTATTTTAAAAACCAGACAGTGTTAACACCAGTTTATGAGTCATTACAAACAAAAAGATTTTTTTTTTAAAGATCAATACCAGACTATCAGTCATTAAAAAAGGGATAATACAAGATCGTGAGGTCTTTTTAAAATAAGGATAATACCAGACCATGAGTTATTAAAACCTGGGATAATACCAGATCATGAGTTATTAAGACCTGGGATAATACCAGATCATGAGTTATTAAAACCTGGGATAATACCAGACCATGAGTTATTAAAACCTGGGATAATACCAGATCATGAGTTATTAAAACCTGCGATAATACCAGATCATGAGTTATTAAAATCTTATTAAAAATGAGTTATTAAAATTGTGAGTTATTAAATTAAAACCAGGGATAGTACCAGATTATATGGGCTCATGTTTTTAAAACATGGATGATACCAGATTATCTGTTATTAAAACAAGGGATAGTACAGGATTATGAGTTATTAAAACCAGGGATAGTACCAGATTATGAATTAAAACCAGGGATAGTACCAGATTATGAGGGGTTTTTCCAAACCGAGATAAAGTAAAGTTTGTTTTATTTAACGATGCCTCTAGAGCATTGATTTTTGTCTTATCATTGGCTATTGGAGGTCAATCACATGGTCATTCTAACATATTTATTTAGAGGAAACTCGCTGCTGCCACACTAGCTACTCTTTCTGATAAGCAGCACTTTCCCAGACAGGACAGCACATACCATGACCTTTGATAAACCAGTTGTGGACCACTGGTTGGAACACAAAATAACCCAAATTGAAAATGGGTCCACTGAAAAGGATCGATCCGACGACCGATTACTTTCAGCTGGACATGTTACCGTTTGAACTCCATCACACTCCTAAAACAGGGACAATACCACATTATAACTTATTAAACACTTTGACATGATACCATATTAAGAGTTATTAAATACATACACTATCAGATTATACAGACGGTTAATTAATACCAGATTATGTGTGATTAAAAACAAGGTTAATACCAGACCATGAAGGTTTTTTAAAACAGGGATTATATAAGAATATGAAGGTTTTTGGGTTGTTGTTTTTTTTCAATGGGAATATAAGAATATGAGAGGTTTTTTTTTTTTTTTTTCAATGGGGATAATACAAGATTATGAAATATTAAAAACATATACTATTAGATAATGACTAATTAAACAGAGGTTTAAATAAATACCAGATTATGAATTATTTAAAACAGGGTTAATACCAGATCATGAGGGTTTTTAAAACAGGGATAATACTAGAGTATAAACAAGCAAACTTAAATATGAAGAACATATAAATCTAAAGACATTCTCAATACCGAGGAGCAAAGTCCAACTATATACAATATAAGAAACTAAACAGAAACTAAAACAAACCTTATCATCAACAAAATGGATAATGAAAGTAAATTCCCACTTCATTTCTTCACAAAAACCTTAAATAGTTATAGATAAATATATAACTATAATCAGCTCCAAGTTATTTGCCAAATAAAACTCTAGAACACAGTGTATAACTACATGTATAACTGATAGCTGTATCAGATTAAATCAGCAGAACACAAAATCTCTCTGATAATTGGAAAACTCTGATTAAAATAACCTGCGTCTGATTAAACTCGGTCAAGAGAATTGTGGCACACTTTTTGTTAATGACGTCCGCATGGATATCCTCATAGATACGACTGTATGATAAAGGGCAACTACAATTGTTATACTATAGCAGACAATAATTTCAATACAATTTACTTTTGTACCAGTAACTGTGTGCTGTATATGCGTAGTTATGTTGTGGTCAGAGAAGCTACTTACTGTTAATATAGTACATGAGTTAACAACTGTAGCTATGTCAGCGGCAGTGATACTGGAACTGGTAGTGAATGTTACACAGTTGGACTAGTGACTGGTAGATACAGGGATCAAATCTCACTAAAGGCAAGGGCTTTTTAATCTCAGTATCAGATCCAACCTAGAGTGAGTGCTACTAAGGCTCAATGGGTAGGTGTATACAACTTATACCAACTAGTTTATCAAAGGTCATGGTATGTGCTATCCTGACTGTGGAATAGTGCATATAAAAGATCCCTTGCTACTTATCAATAAAGGTAGCCACCTTAGTGTGGCAGCAGTGGGTTTAGTCTCTCCTACTCTTACTAAACTCAATCCTGCATAGATAGCTCAGGAAGCTGGGTTGTTTGCCCAGGACAGCATGTTTAAACCTTAATTGGATATAAGCACTAAATTAAGTACAACGAATCAGAGGTAGTAATAGAGCTATTACAAGTAATGCAGGTATTATTGGAAAAATTCTTGAGTTAAAGATACAGGAATTTGTTGACAATGACCAGATAATTTCAGACATATGTTTATGTATACGCTTATCTACATGTATTCATAATTGTATGACAACCCCAACAATGGAAAGTAATGTTTGTTTGGTGACCACTTGGTAATCAAACCCCTGCATTTAAGAAAATGTCCACTGCAAAATAAATGCTGTGGAAAAATAGTGTCCATAGCATTTTCAACATCAATTTTAGCATAAAGCATACTTTATTTTTAATAATAAGAAAAAAATACACATTGAAAAAATAATTTAATTTGTGGCTAAAAAGGTCCGGAGGAGAATGAAAAACTCAGTGGCAATCTCCATGGCATTGTGATTCCTTCAGGCAATTTCATGGGTTGTGTTGATTTACATATATTCATAACTGTATTACAACCACAGCAATGGAAAGCAATGTTTGATGATTGCTCAACAATCATTAGTTATTTGGTATCAAGCATTGTTTGGCTTTTACAGCATGGCACTCCAGATCCTGTTATGGGTGTTTTTTACCATCATCATATTACCCAATAATTATTGTGACTATATACAATAGTTAATATTTCATAAGAAGAGCTAGTGCATTTTTGAAGACTACTGATCTCAAAGATAATGGGACTTTCTGAAAATGTTGTAAGCCCTACGTGGTTAATTTTAAATGAAACTGGCTCCAACCCTGAGAATGCTGGCTCAGTGGATATATGCCACTTACACCAACCAATGGTCCATAACTGCTTTATCAAAGGTCATAGTATGTACTGTCATTTGTATATGACAGTGCATATAAAATATCCCTTGTTGTTTATAGGAAAGAGAAGCCTATGTTGCAGAAGTGGGTTTCCTCCAAAGACCATGAGTCACAAAACTCCATATGTCAGACACGTAAAAGCTGCTGAATAAACAATGTGCTGAGGTGTAATTAACCTTTGGTAATTTTAAAACATGGTTCAAAGATTTCTCTTTTCACAAATTGTCATTTAGATCTATTGATGTCAAGGCCAGTTTTGGATTCGATAAATTTCTGTTACAGGACTGGTGTTGGATTAGACAGATTTCTGGATAGATCAGTTCTTGTTAAGACAGATAACTTTATATTACAGGTTTTGGATTAAATACATTTCTGGATTGGATAAGTGTTGGTTTAAAAAGATATCTGGATATTACAGGTTTTGTTTTAGACAAATATCTGGATACTACTGGTTTTGGATTAAATACATTTCTGGATTGGATAAGTGTTGGTTTAGAAAGATATCTGGATATTACAGGTTTTGGTTTAGACAAATATCTGGATACTACTGGTCTTGGATTAAATACATTTCTGGATTGGATATGTGTTGGTTTAGACAAATTTGTGGGTAGGACAGGTGTTGGTTTAGACAAGTTGCACTATATATGTACAGACTGTAGAATAGCAGAAGTACTGCTATATAAGGAAACACAGTATTTCTTGAGTTTTCTTTAGAAATTTATAATCACAATCATGTTCTCAACAGACAGATTAATAAGAATAATTATATTCTCTTTTACATCATTTTGTGTCCAGTTAGAAGATGGAAGATCCATATTTTGACCTGTCACAGATAGCTCCAATGATATAAACATGTAAATGATGTTTTTTTCAATGTGTACACTTTTAGTGTTAGTATTGCCTACATCTTGTGTTCTTTAGTTTAAAATATTATGTTTTGTTGTTTTAAATACCAATGCCATAAAGATAATAAAGAATTTAAAAAACACTGTAATGTTAACCCTGAGCACTCTTGTAACTAATACGCAGCAGACATCAAGGTACAGGTAGGTAAAAATGTAAACAAACCCTGGCCCTGTTTTGAGAAAGTCGTTCAATTGACCATTTAAAACGATCAATAGTATAAAAATGTCAAGGTCCACATGTTGTGGTCAGAGTCAGCTGCTCAAAACCTAACTTAGTTTCTTCAAAGCTAGACTGCATTCCAACAAATCAAATCCCATAGATAACTGTACAACATATGTAGCTAAATGTATAACTGCTATATCTAACCTTTCAATCATCGCATGTACATGTATACAACATAGACTTAAATACTCAAATCAAATCCCATAGATGACTGTACAACATATGTAGCTAAATGTATAACTGCTATATCTAACCTTTCAATCATCGCATGTACATGTATACAACAT
>JAULBS010078872.1:0-19605 GCA_032355785.1 Symmetromphalus regularis
TCGACTGAGATTTGATCTCAGTACCTACCAGCCTCGAGTCCGATAGCTTAACCACTGCGCCACGGAGGCCGGAAAAGCTTTAAATAATTCGTGTGTTGGAAAAGTCATGGAAATTTTTAAATCTAGTTAAAACAAGTTTAGCACAATAAGATGCGACGTGGTATTGATAGTTTAATATATATATATATGTATATGTATGTGTGTGTGTGTGTGTGTGTGTTTTAAACACTTTTTATAGAGTATCGTCAGCCAATCAGAACACATATCGTTATTTTTCATACGTCAAATCAATTTTACAGTCGATCTAAATTTAATGTTTTATTTCCGGAAAAAAATGTCATGTTTTGGAAATGTCCTTGAATTTGATTGGCTCCTATAGTATAAAACCTGTTATTTTCAAAGTAAATGGATGTTTTGTTAAGGGTTAGTACAGTGGCGGATTAATATTTTAGGAGCCCTGAAGCTTGAACTGTTAAAGTGCAGTAGTGGATCCAGAGGGAGTCCATGGGTCCGGACCTTACACTTTTATCGTAATTTTTTAAAAATTTTAATACATATTTTGCCAGTGAAAGGACGTGAAAATTAATCATTTTCACCAGTCCTATTCACCCATTCCATTTGGATAATCCTACCCCCTACCCCCGCTCTAAAATCCTGCATCCACTCCTGAAGTTGCCCTTCGCAACCAGCAACGAGCTCTTGTTAACCACTGTTTTCATCTTCACTGGGGTTATTCTATGACAGATCACAACAAATGTTTTAAAAATTTAAGATAAAATCAAAAGAACATTACAAGCGTAATTTCTCTGTTTTCTTTCAATTACTCTCAGCATGCACTTCAGTAAAACGCGTCAGCAGCGAAGGGGTTAAGCAATGTGGTCTGAAGTCGCTTCTGAGGCCCCTCTGGAATTAGGGGTCATGAAACGTAAGCTTCATTAGTTTCACAGTAGACCAGCCGTCGTACTTATTATAGTTTGTTAAAACTATATTTTACCATATTTGTACGAAGTTATAGAATTCCACGCATCTAACTCCTTTAATCAGTTTCTAATATCATGTCATCGTTTTATTTATTTTTTTCTCAAGAAGATTTAAAAAATAAATAAATTCCCATCCATTCTTCGTCCAAGGACTGTGATGTGTTGAAAGTCACAGTTTTCATTTACTGTTATATTACAATTAATTTCGTGACCTTGGCTTGGCTTAAACAAGCATGAAATGTTCACCCATAGACCTGTACATCACACAAGAATCGAACAAACTCTGACGTGAATCACCGGGGAAATCTCACCACCGTTTACACGCCACATTGAACCGCGTGCACATAACGTGCATCTTTCATGTCAGGCTGTGACGTAGCGTGAGAAAGAGCCTCCGATTGGCCAATGTATATGTAGCAACCGCGTGTCAAGTTATTCCAGTACGTGTGCATAAATTTGGAAATGAGCGATTTCCCATTGCTACATGTGTATTTCTGCCATTGAACAGCCAACAAAAGCGTCTACAAAATGCCTTTGTGTATTGGGAAGGGCTGTCCTCCAACATAAGTCTGTTCAATGTATTTGCTCATCGCTAAATCGATATTGCATGGAAAGGTGGTTGAATACAATGATCATGTGACCTTCAGAGGAAATAGCATTGATTTAGTTTTCAGTGAAAGTTCGTTCAGTTGAGAAGTGAGGTGATTGGGAAATACTGCTTTATTAATAGATCGTATGTCTATAGACGTGTATCAAGGACGTTTTGGGTAGAGTTGAGGGGAATGAAACCCAGTAACCAAAATGTATCACTTTTTACAGGGTGGTGGTGGGGAGGAGGCTGGGGTATGTGTAGGTAATGAGATATATAAACTAATGTAATAATGGAATATTTATTTTTATTTTAAATTATAGCAGACACACGGAGGTTTAGGGGGTTTAAACCACACTTTTTCTTAGAAACGATTTTTAACTTTCGGCATCAAAAAAGGAAAATGCCCAATAGCAGATGTTTATTTTTTTGCAGTGGAGAGGGGAGGGGGTGTTAAGCCAATATTCAATCAATAAAAAAATAAAAAGAACAAACGGATGTTATATATGTCTTTATTACTGTATTTTACATAATATTATTGAAGTTCCCCATGGTTCCCCCATAATTTAACTTTTATTTCTACTTTTCTACAGGCAAGATAACAAGACATTACATTTTGTGAATATAACCACGAAAATATGCAAGCAACAATCCAGGGAGCTCATTCAAATGCCTCTGACAGCTTACTTGAATAGTAGCGGATCCAAGGGGTCAGGACCCCACTTTTCTCGAATTGTTTTCGTTGTTTTTTTTACCTTTTAAAGCGTGGAAGAACGTTAAAATTAACCTTTTTTTTTCACCATTTCTATTCACTCTACACTTTTTGACCCCCTCGCCCCCTTTTTAGAAATCCACATTCGGACCTCCCCTTTTAGAAATCCTACATCTGCGCCTGTTGAACCTTAATTGGATTAAAGAAAAATAAATAATTCTGAAAGATAAATGGTAGCCTACATTAACTGCTGGATTTTCATAGAATATTACGTGTATAACCTGACGGCATTGTAGGTGTCTATAATTTGTTTCGTTTATTTTTTTACCTACAGAATAAGTAAATCACCTTTGAGAAATAGGTTACCTGAGCACGTGAGTCTGCATGTTACTTGCTACACGAGGTGTGCAGGTGTGCGCTAAAGAAGGAGAAAACAACTTGTTTGGACAATAGGCTCGAGAAAATACAGACATAATATTTTTCAAATGGGGAAGCGTTCACTGAACATTGCCTTATAATGGGTGTGGTTCCAAAACATTTTTTTCGATTTTTTTGTTTTGTTTTTCTTCCGCACCGACAGTCATGTTTGTATATTCACCTGATATAGCCATTCCCATTATAAATATTAATATGTATATAAAATTATTCACTCAAGGTTCAAACACGTCCATCTAGCATCAGTGCAAATTCAGAATTAAGCATTGATTTAATGCAGCTCGCACCGCGAAATCTGTAATTGCACTTAAGGTGGGAATTATTTGTGCAGCGATATGTGGTGGTTTTCATAGTATGTCTGCTTGCACCTTAAAAAGTAAGAAAAGTCTGTCTGACATTACTTGTTATATTTCTCAACTAGCAGTATAAATATGCTGCCAAATTTAGAAAGGTGTTAATACACTATTAACAAAACCGGTTCTTTTTTAATATCTTATGCGTTCTATTATTGTATAACGTCTTGTCAACATGGTGTTATCGTTTTAAAAAAGTTTATTTTTGTATATTTGTATAGAACACTTTGAATAGCTTTGGCGAAATAAAAAATGTCTATCCTATTAATAGAAAAATCGGTCATACGACCCCTTTTGAAATATGTCCTATGTAAATTAGTATTTATAGTTTTCTTTAAAGAAGTGAATCGCTATTTAGTGTCGAATATTTCCTTTCAACCACTGAATACTTTCTCTATTAAATCCAGTAATAGAATGCACGTAATGTTTAATTTGGTAACAATCCACAGGCGGCGTAAGCAGGGTTTGGGCAGGCACTGTCCCTTCCACCTCCCCTTTTTTCAAATGTATTTATTTGAGAAGACGTATATTTCATACAAGTTAGCACATTAGACTTAGGATATATATATCAAGCGTACTTTTGAAAGGAAGGATGTTAAAGGGCCTGGTTACCCTTTTTAGTCCTTTTATATTTTTTTTTTTTTTTTTTTTACTGGTTAATTATAATTACGGACACAACCATCTTCATTGCAATTTCCGGGATTAGTCCTAGCGTTTTTAGAGGCGAGTTTGCACGTGATTTTAATTAAATTTCCTATTTGTCATTTCTTTGTCAATAAGTGTTCGTGTATTGTGGGTTACAGCTCACCTTCATGAACCAATATTTTCAGACAGACTTCGATCTTGTTGTATGACCCCAATATTATTTTTATTTATTTTTTAATTTTGTTGTATTTTTTGTGTCGTGGGGGGGGGGACGTTAAACAACCACATAATCATTCAACCGATTTTGTCTCGAAAGTCGTAGCATACTAACCGACATTTGAAGATTAATTGTTTTCCGCCCGATTAAAAATGGGCTAGTATGTGTCGTGGGCTTTAGAACATTCTTTTGGACACCCATATAATATATACAATCATTTATATATAGGAGTAATAAGCTTTCCGAATACTATAATGCCAAAATACTTTAAGTTGTGTAATTGTACATGTATTTATAACCTTTACTTAATTTTCATATATGGATTCTTTTCTGTATTAACAAATGTGTGTGTGTGCGCGTTTGTGTGTGCGTGCGTGTGTGTGTGTGTGTGTGTGTGTGTGTGTGTGTGTGTGTGCGTGTGTGTATGTTAAATGGGTTATTGTTTACTATAATATTTAGCTTGTATCGTGTGCTTAAAGTGAGAAAAAACGTAGAAAAACAAATAGTTCATAAAGTGTTCTTGTTTGTTGTTGTTTTTGTTTTGTAATATGTATAGATGTTTCTCATCATGCACAAACAAAAATTGATGAGAAACATATATATGTAAACGTATATTATATTACAAAACAAAAACAACAACAAAGGAAAACACTACATGTAATGCTGAGGGGATTGGGGGACACATCTCCAACCACTTTTTGGACAAATTATCACCTACACACCCCACACACCACCACTACCACTCTCTTTTTGGTTCGAGAAATTGAAATTAAAATGCCTAAATAATAACCTTTCCCAGTATTTCTCTTTATGATATCAATATAATACTTAGCAATGTAACCCTATCGCAAATATAGGCGAAAATTGTTTCCTGGAAGAGCGGGTGGGGGAATGGAGCATCCCCCCGTCCAAAAAGTGGGGGAATGTGTCTCCCTCTACTTATACCCCCACGATTGACGCCATTATGGACCCTCTGTGTACGTCGGTACATTTGCGAGCAAAAAGTGGGGGGGGGGGGGGATTATTATATACGCATTCCCCTACCCGCGGATTTACGCCCACGATCGCAAATATACTGGAGTATACAGGGGATCTATTACAGTTTGAAGGTTTTAGCCGGAAAAAAGCATTTCAAAATCTTTAGGATATTCAACAACAAAAAATTAGCGGGAGGCATGTAATTTTATCTTATTTTATGAAGGTCTAGGTTAAGCGAATAGCAAGACATAGATCCCAGTCGGATGGTAAACTTCCAATCACGTGCTTTACGTGAATCTGCACGAGCCATGCGCGAGCTATGCACTTGACACGAGACTATTCGAAGCGGGCATGAACAGAAAAGAAATTACTTTGTACCGTTAATAATAGTTTTGTGAATATAAGTTGTAGAAGAATCACGAGGGCTTTTTATCACACTCTGTGTGTTCTTTACCCCGAGCCGAAGGACGAAGGCGAGGGGTAAAAGAACACACAGAGGATGTATAAAAAGCTATATACCCCGAGAGATGCTTGTCCAACGAATTTATCTTGTCGATATGTTAAACTATTAAAATAATATTATATCGTAGTTAATTAATCAAAATAATGCAAGCGAATAACACACAGTCAATCACTGGTTTCGCCGATAATTGTTACGTATTTAGTAATGACGTTTTTATGTATGACGTCATGGATAGAATAAAGATGGCGACGCAGCGGAAATGTTGTTGTTTTGTAATGCTGTAAGTAAATAGGATAAATAGAATTCGCTACTCGTGTTTGTTAATATGTAAAATATCAACCGAATGTTAGTTAATCGGTATTTGTGACGGCAAATATACTTAATTGATTATGGAATTTGTTTTTATTATAATTGGGGTGGCAGTAAATTGTTGAAAATTACAGACGGGGTATAACAAAAATTGACTCCGCCCGGAGGGGTATAAGGGTTTTGTCAAATGACAAACAACCAATGGGATTAAAGAATTGTATATTGAGGCAAGATAATAATATTTACACTTTACCGAGAAGAATACGTCACATGATATTTATACTTCATAAAATAGAAATAACTATTGCGTTTAATGTTTCTTGTGGCCAAGGCGACCATGTACACCCATGAATATATACTTGTATATACTTGTACATAGTTGTATTAATATTATAGTTAATTTTGTAGTTTAACTATGTTCTTTTTTATATTTGTTTTTATTCTGAAGATATATTTAATCAAAAAGTTACACAAGGACGTTATTTTAAAAGCTGGTCACTAAAGACGTTTCATCACTGCTTAATAAATTTGTTTTAATGGAGATGATTCCGAAAAAAAAGGACGTTTTTGGACGTGTGCAGAAAGGTATGCCCCCTCAGGTCATCATTTATTATTTGTTGGCTATTATAATTTGGTTACATGTAATTTTGAAACCCTTCAATCTCAAAAATCTTTCAAATATTTTTGTACGCAGTTGATTAAAACAGGTTTGGCTTTATATTAAGTTCCAAGGCATTTTAATTCACGTTTTATTTGGAATCTAGGACAACTGTATGTAATGCCTACCACTGTATAATATAATATAATATAATATAATATAATATAATATAATATAATATAATATAATAGTTTAACTAGTCCAGTATTGGACCTCATTATAGTCCAGTAATGGACTAGGATTGTTTTTGTTTGGGCCTTATTGTTTCCCCCCTTTATTTGTGTTGTTGTTGTTATTGTTCTTGAAAATACAGATTACGGAAAAGGACATCACTGTTCAGTTGTTGGTTTTATTAATTGACAGAGAAAATACACCGAAGTATCAGCGTTACTGTCAATCTGGGTTAATGTAGAACCTAGAAAACGATTGATTGATTGTTTAACGACCCCCCTGCACAAAAAATAAACATCGGCTATTGGGGGTCACACATTGGTTTCATGTAAAAAAATCTGTGTAAAGTGCTGATTTATATTATTTAATATATACAACAGAAATAAAAATAGTATTAAAGAATGAAATACATATCATTATGATAAAAAAATATAACACCCTATAATAAATAAAACAACGTTAAATATATAACTATGGTAACCTAGAAAAGAAATGTGAGACCCATGTCAAGTTAGGGGTTTCCGACAGGACCTACGTTTTAGGTGTCCGATTTATCCGTTTTACTGACATCTGACGAAATGCTGTGTGATACTTTTATTCAGTACTTTCTCTATCAAATCCAGTGCACGTATCATTTTGTCTGGTAATAATGCACAGCCGGGTAGGCCCTGTCCCTTCCCCCTTTGTTTTTGTTTTGTTTTCTGCCCCTAAAGTGTTTGCTTAAAGATATCCCATGACAGTATATATGACAGAATAGGGGCACAATCAGTCATTTGAAGGGCGCCTACAACATACTCAATAAATGTAAATCTTATTGTCGCTAAAAAAAAAAAAAGGGCGCCGCATATTATTGGAGGGGAGGGGAGCTATTAGGTGTCGTATATTCGTTTTTATGACACCAAGAACAAAATACACGGATCTACTGTTGTCACACATGCTACTACTCTTCGATTTGCAGCAATGGGTCTTTTATAAATATTACCATGGACAGACCAGCCAATACTATATCCTTTGATATACATGTAGCAGTTATTTTACTACTGACTGGAACGAAAGTAATACAAATGGTCTGCAGAGAGAGATTGAGTGATGACGCATTCACTACTAGTGGTTTCAGCAGATCTTGAAAAGGAAATTAAAAAATAAGGATAGTCACATTTGGAAATAGCATATTGTCGTAATTCCACACACGACACACGCTGTACTGACGTGGACACGATGCCATGCTCTATAGGCGTGATAGAAAATTTTCTAATATTGCATAACCATGTAGCAATAACCACTGAGCATAAATTTCTACATAGGAAATCATTAAAATTATAATATATAGAATTTCATATAATTTAATATATTTTAGTAATAAAATATATTAATACAATCACACTATTAAAGAAATAATTGGTTTCTATTATCAAGAATTCTTCAGTATTTCTTCTTTTTCCTGTGGGTTTTAGCCAAACTGAAGTTAAAGCAACAAAATAAAACCCACTGCAAATGAACAACTTAATTTGTTGTTGTATTTGTGTTTTATTACGGTACTAAAATAGGTTAAATAATGGGACACCGTATATGTTAAAACGTTTTATATGTAACATGTCAAACTCCTGTAAACAATGGGAGTGGGGGAGTACTAGTCTTAAAAGAGAAAGAAATTTATTTAAATTTGTAACTAAAATTTCGCGAAATCAAAGTGTTAAATATTGACACGTGAGTCGTTAACCGGAAATATAATGAATAAAGTATGCCTGCTTAAATTTGACAATAGTAAAAACTTTAAAGCCATAGTTTGTTTGGGGGGGGGGGGGGATCGGTTGTAATCTCAGTCATCCCATTTATAAATAAATCATGGTTTCTCAGAAAATTATTTTTATATCCAAAAACTGATGTTTTTAATTAAGGCTTTTTCAGTGTACTCAACTTTCAATCGGTGCATTTTCTTTTGACCTTCATTTTACAAATGACGAATTAAAATTCTCTCTCAATATGATTTTTTTTTTTTTTTTTTTTTTTTTTTTTTTATGTGGGGGCGGAGGAAATTGACATCGGTGGAGTTAAGAGAATTGTTTGCACGTGCAATATAGTAAATGCACGTGCGGTGTGCCATAGTTTGTTGGTTTAGGCGACACATTGGATCGAAAAAGTAACATGTCTGTTATGTGGGAATTTGTTCACATTTCTTTTCTTGTTACTTTGATATTCTGACTAATGAGAAACAAAGGAATAAAAAGCATTCATTGTATTGTTGTTTGTTTAGGCTAAATTGGCCATGACGATAATTGTACTTTTCTTTTCTGTTACATGTACAGAAAAGTAGGTTAAGCAGACAGCCAAGAAATAAATCTTTAGTCAGCTTCTTGTCTCGGTATAACGTGAACATGCACTAGTCATGTACTCGGCGCACGATCACGCGAGAAGGGCATGCAATAGGAAGACACACATTTTGTATTGATACTTGTGACTAATAATAAACACGACGCGCGCTAGGATACAAACAATGTTTATATTGATAAAACGGAACAGGGTTTGCTTCACATGATCAATCCAACCGTGTAGGCCGACATAGTTGATATATTACATTAGTAACCATTTGGGCGTATAGATCTACCTACACAATGTACTCAGATGAGTACACGTTTTCTTAAACATTACATTTAGGCCTATGTACCACTGCTTGTTACGTAGTAAGAAATTGCTTATTAATTAAATTATTAAATTGCTTGCGGTTATCGTTAACACCCTTCATTTCGTTATAATAGAAAAGATTTGGAAAGCCTACGGGTTTAATGGTGACTTCTGATGCCTATGACTCATTATACTTTAACTCACTTTGCCTGTATTAAGAAAAATGATACTCATAACTAACATTATTATAGCCCAGCTGTTTTAAATTGATAGTTTAATATACCAGCTGTTTTAACTTGATATCATACGTTTAATATACCAGCTGTTTTAACTTGATAGTTTAATATACCAGCTGTTTTAACTTGATAGCATACGTTTAATATACCAGCTGAAATGCTGAGGAGGATCGATCAAACGACCCATCGATCTCAGTCTGACCTATACCACAGTCTGTCCTACTACTAAGTTATCCCAAAGGTCCTTCTACCCAGGGGCGTTGGAGCCGTGGGGGGACTACAGCCCCCTACATATATTCCCATAAATATGTTCTTATTCCCTGTTAAATTCTTCACCGGCAAAGTCTGATGTTCAGAAACGGGAGCAGCCCCCCACCCCCCTCCATATGAATTTCGCTCGAACGCCCCTGCTACCTAATTATCCACGTGATCCTACTTACAAATTATCCTTGAGATCCTACTACCCAATTATTCGTAAGATCTTACTACCATATTATCCATGAAGTCCTACTGCCAAAGTATCATTGACATCCTACAACCAAAGTATCCATGAGATTCAACTATCCAATTGTCCATGAGATCCCACAACAAAAGTATCCATGGGATACCACTACCAAAGTATCAATGAGATCCCACTACAAAAGTATCAGTGAGATCCCACAACAAAAGTATCAATGAGATCCCACTACAAAAGTATCACTGAGATCCCACTACAAAAGTATCACTGAGATCCCACTACAAAAGTATCATTGAGATCCCACTACAAAAGTATCAATGAGATCCCACCATCAAAGTATCACTGAGATCCCATCATCAAAGTATCACTGAGATCCCACCATCAAAGTATCACTGAGATCCCATTACCAAAGTATCAGTGAGATCCTACTACCAAAGTGTCACTGAGATCCCACCATCAAAGTATCGTTGAGATCCCACTACAAAAGTACCATTGAGATCCCACTACAAAAGTATCACTGAGATCCCACCATCAAAGTATCACTGAGATCCCACCATCAAAGTATTCATGAGATTCAATCACCAAATTATCTGAGATCCTAATATCAAATTATTTATGCGATTTTACTACCAAAATATGTATGAGATACTATTACATAATTATCCATGAGATCCTTCTACCAAATTATGAGATCTTATTACCAAAGTATCCATAAGGCCCTAGACCTATTACCATAGTATCTATAAAGTCTACTACCAATGTTACCCCGATATTCTACCAAAAGGGTATCCATGAGATCGTATTACCAAGTTATCCCTAACTATATGTATATAGGATTACACAGGAGATGGGTGACGGCAGGGTTGGGAGTACACGTGTTGATATTTAACCTCACAACACCCTCTTATTACATCCCTTTCCAGCAGAAGACTGAATCCTCACATTAATTAATGTTTCAATGGAATGTTAATTTTTCTTCTTCCTTTTTTAATTTTTTTTTTTTTTTTTTTTTTTTTTTTTTTTGAGGCTGTTCTCCAAGCCAAACCTCACGTTGACAAACCTAGCATGGTTCTGGGAGGTGGGGGTGGCGTCGTTTTCCGCATTGTTATATTCCTGGATTTACCTATGGTACACAAAAGAAGAAATGCCGACACCTTTGTGAATAATCTGCACCCACACGTCACCGCATGTATTAACCCACTCTCTGACGTACTCTACGTCACACGCTCTGTTAGCGTGATAGAAGAATTACCTAACATTGACTCACCACGTAAGGGTCGTCCAATACAGACTTGTGGGCTACCAGGGCAATCCCCAGTAATTACGTGACCCTGCCACATGTCAAATTTCATCATTTTTTATTCACTTAATTTATCACTCGATTATCAGTGCATCCCTTTCCCAAAAAATAATAAAACATTCTGCGATTATAACTTTTTATTATTATTATTTTATTTTTATCGGTAAAGAATCGGCAACATAGTATTGGGGCCTGGACCCTAAATGGGTTTGCTGAATCCGCCACTGATTATGTTCAAATATATACAGATCTATTTAAAAAAGTGAACATTAATTAAATTCAGAAAATTCAACATTTTGTCATACTTTTAATAGAAAAAGTATATTAATTAGTTTAATAGATGGCAATATTATAAATATATATATATATTCTAAAGACTGATAAATGTAGATTAATAAGTACAATATATATTTCATATTTGGCCTCAGTGTAGGTCAATGTATTAAACACCAATATGTTTACTAAAAACACCAATTTAAAATTGTTCAGCTAAACATAGACAGATAACAATACAAAATAGAAATGCAATACGTATGCGATTTTAAATATAAATTTGTATTAAAAAATTATGAAATATTGATACGCCTATTATATTTTAATAACAATTTGTGAAATATTAAATTTAATAAGAAGTCACAAATATTGTCAACAATTTATTGATTACCAAAGACCTTCCCTCATTTTTAACACTGAATAAAAAATATTTAACATTGTTCATCCGCCTAACGACAAATCATTAAAGTGCAAATAACATTAAATATTGCGGTAATGTTATGCGCGCTACTTATCTATCAGCTGATCGGAGCGTGGATTTCCCTGCTGAAAGCACGTCTATATTTAGTTTATTGTAACTCGAAGGGAGATATTGGATAATAACTAATGTGTATAATCTTCCAACATTTCACTATATTTTTCAAATACATCGAATTAATTACTTACATGTATTTTATATATTAGGCATACTTAGTGTTTGTTATATAAATGTTATATAAGAAAATAATATCATGTACACAAAAATAAATTCGGTCAGGTGTTCATTTACCTAATAATTTTTATCCACTCGGTTCTCGAATCGCCTAAGACCTTGACCGTGATGCACGGTGTTTACGGTGTTTTTTCACGTGGACAAGGGGTGATCCCCGATTGGGAATGCATGACTACGTGAGTCGTCGCTATTTCGTATCATTTCTGTTAAAGATACGAGAGAGAGAAGACGTGCTTTAATCGTATAGAACATACTGTGATATATTTTATAAAACGTAAGTCAGTTTTATTTATCTTATTTAACGATTGTTGTCTTTATTATTGTGAATGTCAAAACTGTATAGCAGACGATATTTCTTTGTTTTGAATTCCTGTTCTGAAAATAAGTTCAGTTTGACCGTTGTTACATCTGAAAGTTTTTATAGTAAATGAAATCGATTTTCTAAGTCATTTTAATAGTAAATGTCATTACATTATCCGTTTTCATTCATAACTGTTATTATTCGTCGTTTTTAGTAAAGGTATTTAATGTTTTAACCATATCCAACAAATTGAACAATTTCTTTGAAAAACAGGTAATTCGGTAATAGAATTTAACTGCTAAAAATGGACAAAATAATTATTTGTATTGCTGAAATTATGGAGTTGAAGTAAGATTAATTGTGGCTTAGAAGGCTATGGAATTTCCAAAATCTGTCGGCCTAGAGATTTTCAGTTGGGGAAACACGCGTCTATCGATCGTTACGGCGTGATCAGCAGCTGATCGCTCTGTGATTGGTGCGTTCAGTTTGTCCTGGGGTCACGCGCTATTATTAGCAAGGTTGTTTGAGTCCTGGGAACTCCTATGACTTGCTCATTCTAAAAATTGGTATTTTGACAGCACTGCTATCAGATTTAGCTAAATGACTTGTGTTGTTCTGATTAAAAAATATCTTGTAAAAATTAAGTTTTAATTGATAATGTCCCCAGCAGGAATTAAACCAGTTGCCTATTTTTAACTGTTTTATTTATTTATTATTATTTAGTTATTTTAGTTTTTGCGTGTTCGAGTCAAAAGTTCATGTGTCCTTTTTTTCTTCTGAAGCTTATTTTAAGCAAAAATCCACTGATATATATTCAGTTTCAATCCCAGTAGGCTATTGTATAGCAGTTTGAATTTCGGGTAGAATAATGTGTTTGCTGTAGCCATTATTAGTTTGCCATGGATAATGTTTAACGTAATTAAGTATTTATTTATTTTTTTAGATCCAAGATGCTTGACAACGAAATGTATCGAACTGATGTACATTCATGTTTGAAAAAAGATACTACAGGTGCTCTACCTTTTGCTGAAGTTAGTTCATCACTCATGGTGCCCGATACACCAAAAGGGGGTTTACTCGTCAAAGTAAGTTTCACTTCTGATATGTAAAATTATTCTTAGCAAAACACTACAGTTTATAAACATTGTTAATTCAGCTTTACATCAGTCATACGTTTCCTTTTTTACGACTTCATGTGAATTGTCATGTTTTTCAATGGTCAGTTTATCAATTGTTAGAATAGGTATGGACATGACAATTGTATTAACTACCGTAGATGAGAGCAAACCTAAGATAATAATTTAGCACTCATTTTGAAAACATTTGTTTCTTCTAACACTTCATTAAATAATGCATCATTTTAGTCGCAGTTAATATTTTTATTTCATTTTATATATGATTGTAAAAAAAAATATTTTTTGTTCCTGCAGGTTTGTTTTGCTGGGGCTTGTTACAATGAACACCAGCTACGAAGCCGAGGAATCCGCCCCAGATTTCCAGGTATTAGAGACACTTCACTGTATCCAGGTGTGCACATCATTATACCATCTTCTCGACACATAAAAAATAATAGTAATTTTAATACTATCAATTGCAAAGGACTTTATAATTTAATTACATACATTACGATGTTACTGGCCTTAAAAGATCTTGCAGTGCTGAAAACACTTTTTTTTTGTTAATTTCTCATACTTCAAAATAAACCCATAAATGTTTCCTAAATCTGAGAATCTTTAAAATAATCTTTTTCAAAATGTCAACAAAATACAATTTATATTCTAAAACTTTTAACATTTTTTTTTTTCAGTTTTGTTTTGTTTATTGCCTCAAATTTTTAAAAATTCATATCATTCCTGCAAGGTATAGATGTAGAATTGTCAACTTGGAATAGTTTTGCATGTATATTGGTAGGGTTATTGCGTGTAAAGAGAACAACATGGTTAACGGTGTTGCACCACGGTTTCCTGTAGTGTGTAGTTCATTGTGGTTATTCCTGGTTTTGAATTACATTTGGCCTTTTTCTTGTTCACAAGGGGTCTACTTGTTTAGCAGAATTGGTGGTAAATAATATTCCATTAAATCCAGCAAACACTGGAGAAAGTAGTTTGTTACACATAGCAGAAATCACTGCAGTCACCATGTTTAAATTGAGTGGCGGCATGCTGTACATTCTTGATGGTGATTTAAAAAAGTGATCGTAATTTAATAGACTAATATTTGTTTTTGCTGTAACAAGGTGACCCATTGTGATGGTTTATATTTTAAAAATTATTTTGAGTGAAGCACTTTGTTTTTCCACAATTTTGTTCATAGTAACGAAAAATATTGAAATTATCTTTGTATTTAAGAGTAATATCTTTAAACCAAAATTAATTTTAATTTTATTTTTATATGTCAGTTAAATTGGTGATGGCCAGATCTTCATGATTGATGTATTAATTTGTAGGAATCAAAAGATATTTTAAGTATTTTATTTGTCTAACTGAAACATTGGCTTTTCAAAATCAAATGTGGTATTTTGGCAACAGGGTTTGTTGCAGATGAACATTGTGGTAAAAGAATTGTCTGTGTAGTTGAAATATTTGATGGGGAAAGAATGGAAGGAGGAGAGGATGTGTGGCCTGCTTTAAATTAAATGTAACTATAAAAAACATAATTTATTTTGTTTGTTCAGGTTATGAAATTGCTGGTATTATTGAAGATGTGTGCAATACACTTCCCAATAGCAACTACACACCAGGCGACAAAGTGATCATATTTCCCGATGAAAAACTGTCCGAAAGTGGCTACAAAGAATACATTGCTATCAGTGACACTAGCCAAGTCCTGCAGATTCCCCGCAACTTGCCACTGGACGTTGCAGCGATGCTTCCAGGAGGAGCTCTCACAGCCTACTGTGCTGTTCTCCAAGCCAAACCACATGTCGAGAAACTGAAAGAAGTCAAAGGTAATTATTGTCTTTATACAGGGGTAGATCAGGATTGATGTAATGTGATCATTTTGTTTTCTATGTACTGAATTTTTCTCATCCTAAATTTACCTTTTAAAAATAATTTTTGACAGTAACAGATGGTGGTGTTCTTGTCAGGCAAATATTGAACATGAATTGTAATTAAAAATATAATTGTTTTATACCAATAGCAGTGGGGAATCTAAACTTGAATTTAAATAACTGTAACATAATTGTTTTTACTTTCTTTTCTAAACATTAAATAATCCCGCATCATATAGGAGCCCCATTTCCCTCTAAATGGATTTTCTGGTCTCGCAACTGCCAATTGTTATGATCATGCATAATCTAAAGAATTATTTTAATTTTTTAACATGCATACTGATTTTGATTTTTTTTTTTTATCTTTCAGCTTGTGTGAATGTGTTGATAGTTGGGGCTGGTGGACTTGGTTTGTGGACATTGAAAATTGCCAACTATTTAATTGGTGGAAACTGCTCAGAAATAAAAATGTTCGTTGCTGACAACAGCATTGACAAGTTGCTTACTGCACAGGATCACAACTGCTATGATATTATTCACTGGAACGAAGAGGATCATGAAGAGTACATAGTTGAAAGAACAATTGATGCATGTCGTGGTGGTGTTGATGTTGTCATCGACTTTGTCAGCTCGCCAAGAACCATGCAGAGATCACTCAAAGTTCTCAATCGGGTAAGGACAATTTGGTTTATACATTACAAAAACTAAGGCAAATTAATAATGAGAAAAGATAAATATAAAATTTGCTATTGTAATCTGGCATAATGATTGCTTTGCCCCTTCAAAGTTCTGGGGCTTTTCATGTAATTAAATAAGTTTGATTGGATATCTGAAATTCAAATTTTAATCGAGAGCTGTAATGTAAATGTTTTTCTACTGAATTTGTTTTATGATTGGAGTGAGTCTTGAAGTTAGTTTTGGGAAGTGGTTAAAAATAATGTTTGACTTAAAAACTTGTTTCGCATTTTTAAAATTCCAAGATTAATAACATATCTGTCTATCCAGTTAGTTCAGGATAATCTTTTAAATTGAAAATCATAAAATTGCAATTTAATGATCATCTTGTGATGATGAGTATAAGGTCATGTGTATTTTGAATTGTAAACAGTTTTGTTTATTTTTGTTTTCATGTATTTTGTAGGAGGGTTTGATTCTTGTTGGTGGAAACAGCATGTCTGAAGTAAGCATCAGTCTAAACACACTGGCGGCCAAACAGCAAAGCATTGTGGGAATCCCAAAGGGAAATCTGAATCAGCTGCGAGAACTAGTCAACCTTGTAACAGATCAAAAGGTATGTAGTCTTAGTGTCGGGAGATATTCACATAAAGAATAATTACTCTAAAAAGTTTTTCAGTGGATCATAAACTACTTTTAAACATTTCGATTTTGGCAACAGCAGTATGATAAAAGGTGTGGTTTTTTTTAGGAGCATGGTTAAATGGCATTGAGATTATTGAATAAACGTAAAAGAATGTCGACAACTATTTTAATTTGAAGTGGTTTGGTTTTGGTTTGATCACGAGAAATGTTTGCATGACAGTTTTGGCAGGATGGTTTAGATGAAATATCAGCTTCGTAAATAATCCAGTGGATGGTAAATACTTAATTGTGTTAATAGTTTTATTTATTTATGAAAATCTAATAGTTTGTAATTTACTTTTTCAGCTGGAAACTCCAGAATATTCTGTTTTCCCTGTTGAGGATGCAAACCAGGTTTTCAAAGACTTGTGCGATTGTCGGATCACTGGACGAGCGATCTTCCGTTTCGGCAATGCAAATGCCATAACAACAGATAATGCCACACACCACTGACTCTGATCATCTGTAGAATTGTCAGGTTCTATGTTTAGTGAGAAAATGCTCATCCTCCCTGCAGTTCTGCAGTTGACATGCTCAGCAACTTCAATTTAATTTTAATAAAACACTTTTCATGAATGGATACGTTGCGTATCTTCATCAGCGTTGCTGCTGTCGGGAGAAATAAGGGAGGAGTGAAACCTGTTAAAAAGGATGCCAGTGCAGTCGAGTGCCAAATTAATTTTTTGGCTGTGGTTCCATTTGTGGAGAGCAAAGATTTTCTCCATGTAACTAACCTGTGACAGAACTCGACAGTGAAGTAGAATATGACAAATCTCCATTCAAGCAGTGCACAAGACTTTGAAGTGTGATAGAATGTGATTTGACTAGTGCACAGAACTTCTAATAGAATGTTTTACCATTTTATTGGTGAACAGTACTTAAAGTGACAAGTCAGATTTGCACTAACCACACGGCCTATTTTGCAAGTGTTTTGTTATGGATGCATTAAAACTATTCAGTTTTTTTTGGCACAAGTAATGTTGGAAGTTTTTTTTTTTTTTCCTTAGTTGAATGTTATGATAAAATCTGTTAGATTTTTGCATTTGTTTTGAGGCGATCTTTGTTTTTTTATAGTTACATTGAAAGCAAAATTTGTTACCTTTATAAGATATATTGTGCTATGTTTTGAAGTTATGATCTGATTAAAGAAAGTGCTATGTAGAGTGCTAACGAATTGGAAATTATAAACTGTAAGTTACTGACTAAAATACTGTGATGTATATAAGTGTGTGTATCAAAGTTGTGAATGTGTTAGGAGCTTCCATACAAAATGGATATTGCTATAAACTTCTAACTGTGATGCAATTAGGGCATTCTAGACTTTGTATGTATGGACAGTACAGTATCTTGTAAAGCTGTGTTGGATGCCAGTTGCCATTGCTTATTACTTCTCTATGGTACATTTAAATTGTGCAAACTGAATTATTTGAAAACTGCCAGGGACTCTTCAGTTTAGTTATGGTAGGTAGTTTTATACATGTTTATTATAGGTTTTCTTGGGAAATATCCCATCTTACTTTGTACCATTCAAAATTTGTTTTGAATTGCTGGCTACCCATCATTTTAGTATTAAAGCCTGGTACTTTGACAAATTGGGATATTTAACCAAGCACGTTACAATTAAAGTGCTGATGGTGACTATTCAATGCCAATAGTTGACTCGTATTCACCTACCTAATTGACACAATGATAATTTGACATCACTATTTAATTTAATTTAATAATAAAATTGGTCAAATCTTGCTGAATTAAATCGTAGAAATCTATTTGGAATAATTACTGGCTTTGAGCACTGAAAAGAATTGAGTTTTGTTGACAATTAACATTTTGGAAAAGTAAATTGTTTACAGCCAACTTTGGGTAAAACCCTCAAAAGAGATTTAAGACTTTGTATTTTAAATTATTTTGTGTATGCCAGTATGGTAGATGATGTATGTATATTTTACCTATGATAGGGCAATCATGTTGTGAATGGATGCGTATGTTTTTACAGGTGTTTGAATATGTTTTAACCTTTCAGAATGTTCTGTTAGATGATTGTGAGCGTATGTTGTATTGTCCGTTTTGTACAATATGATGAAGTGCAAAATAAATTGCGTATATGATATTTAAATATTTTTTGTTGTGTCATTTTATTTAGAGTTTATGGTTATTAGAAATAGTAAAGCTGCAGGACGAAATGCGAACTGATATAGGACTGTTCTTGTATTGAAATTGTCATAGGATCAGTCTCATACAGCAGTAATCTGGAACCACGATATTTGTTCATATCAAATTGCAGATCTGTTAAGCACCACTGATGTTTGTTCACAAACGTACAGAAACTTCATAAGCAACAGAAAGTGTCTGAAGACTTGTTGAATCTAGAGTTAAAACTGGTACAAATTACGTTTTGTAGTAGGGATTATACTTCGGATATAATTCCTTTCCAATTGGGTGATGTTACGACGTCTTTTAGGAAGCTTATTGTTTCCACTGTTCTGAAAGACGATGATCTTGATCTGGTGGATCATAACTAACAGTCTGGAACACAGAACAGGTAGGACGTCGGATTTTCAAGCTGGAGACTGGTTCGAAACAGTTTAAAGCTAGCCCAGCTTGACTACGTGTCAAAATTACCAAATGTTTGACATCCAAAAGCCGATGATTAATACCGGTATATGTATTAATATGCTTTAGGAACATAGGACAGTCACCTTTCAATTGTAGTTTGTGTAATGGTTTTAACAGTGACCTCTCCATTGTAGTTTGTGTAATGCAGTGGCGTTGGAACGAAATTCATATTGGGGGTGCTGCTAATACTAAGAAGCAACTGACCTTACCAAAAAACATAAGAATAACAT
>JAULBS010078883.1:0-19604 GCA_032355785.1 Symmetromphalus regularis
TCGAGTCTCCTACTAACACTAACCTCTGCCCCGGGCCTGGTGCCCTAGTCTTAGGACATTGGACCCGGGGGAGACGGGTCCGAACCAAAAATTTAGCAAATCTCCCCAACGTTACTGTGAGAACCAAGAATATTATATCTGTCATTCTAAACTGTGTTTATGCAACTTTAAGAATTTTCTTTACAGAAATGCTCTGTCACTTACCATGCTGGAGACGCTGTATGCCGATCTGACGAGAGATGATGCAGATCTGCGAGTGATCATTATCTCACACACTGGCCAAGTTTTCTCAGCAGGACATGACCTCAAAGAACTGGTAAGGGGCTGTTCAGATATTTTTGTCTTAATTAGATACCTACCTACCCCCTTGTAATTCTCCGTAAAGCTAGACCATACACCCCCAAAATATTATGTAACATTCGGAGATACACACCAGGCCTAGAAATAATTATTTTAGTTCAGCTGGTCAGAATGTCCAGCATCAGTTAATTTGTGCCAGACATTAAAGAAAATGTTCCTGACATATTGTTTAATATGAACAATTTAAACAAAATACACAATTTAGTTTTTATGGTGTATGTTTTGTATTATTTAAATTTTCACAATTTATTCAATAGACTGCATTAAGCTGACCTTATACAGAAATGTTGTTTTTACTAAGTTAAAACATGAGTATCGGACAAAATGACCAACACATTTAACTTTGTAACTGTCAAATCTTCCAAAATGACAAATTTGTACTGGTCACTGTCCTTGACCCCCCACTTATTTCCAGGCTTGACACACCCACACCCCAACACACAGACAAAGCAATGTGGTAATGTTTATTTATACACATCTATTACGATGATGTAGCTCAAACAGTAGCAAGCCCACCAGTGAACCAGTGGTCGTTGGATCGATCCTTCTCATTGAACCCATTTACAGTTTGGGCTATTTTCGGTTCCAACCATTGGTCCACAACTGGTTCGTCAAAGGCCATGGTATGTGTTGTCTATGGGACGGTGCATATAAAAGATGCCTTGCTGCTTATCAGAAAGAGTAGCCTATGTGGCTGTAGTGGGTCTCCTCTAAATAAATATGTCAGAATGACCATATGATTGACGTCCAATAGCCGATGATAAGATAAAAATCAATGAGCTCTAGTCGTTAAATAAAACAAACTTTACTTTCTTCCATCACTATGCTCTGTGTAAATGGGGAAAATAATGGTAATTTTGAACACACTCTTATTGCAATTAAAATAGTAAAATACTGTGGCCATTGTGCTCTAGAGGCGTCATTAAATAAAACAAACTTTACATGATTCCAACCAATAAAAGGGGAGACTACTGTTACACAGTAGTTATTTTTATGGGGACTAGTAATGTTTTAGGTTACAAACACACAAACTGAATAGAATTATTTCTAATACTGAACAGGACTTTAAGTTCCATTAATTTGGGCACAACATGGTTATTTGCGAGCAACCCAAACCAAAATAAAAAGAATCTACCACTAATTAGAAAACAGTTTTGTAGTGCAATTTATAAGACGCCATTAGGAGTTGTACAACTGGATTTCAATCATCTGGTGTACGTCTTGTTCACGAGTGGAGAGTTCACAAGTAGGATGCAGGCTTTTCATTTTATTTGAGAGTAGGAGTTGGAAGGAAGAGAGTAGGAGGAGGAGATAACCATTCAAGCTTGTTTAATACAAGAAAGTAGACTGCACAAGTTTGCAAATAGACTGGTAAATGCGATGCCCGCCACTTGTTTTGAAAACACTGGGATGTATACCATATCACAATGATTATTAATTTAAGTTAACTTGGTTTCATTTTGAATTGCCACTAAGTAGTTAGTTTCTTAGTGATTGTTCAGAACCAACAGAAGGAAACCGTAAGTTTACATGCTGATTGGTAACGTCCATAATTGTTCGACAGAAGCTATACTCTAATTGATGTTTCTATCATAATTAAGTATACTGCTTAACATAAGTTCACTGCGTTTCGTAAAAAAAAATTATTTTGTGTATTTTTTTTATAATAATAATTTGGGCGACTGTTTTTTAGCAAGACGTATACTGTCTTGAAATTGATGCTTTCTGGAGCCCTGCTGAATAAACAATGTGCTGGGTGTTATTGAACAAACAGTTTAAAGTTCTTGTATGAATTAAAATTTTATAATTCACTTGTTTTTCCTTCTAAACAGACAACAAAAGATGGTCGTGACCACCACAAGAAAGTATTTGACACGTGTACAGATGTAATGAATTTAATTCAGGTTCGTATTTTAAAAAAAAGTGCTCCAAATCTTTCTTTTGCATTCCACCACAAGTTGACTTAGGACAGTGTCTTAATTTTTAAACATTTTTTTATGGTATCTATTTTATTTCTTTTACCTGTATGACCAAGGGCGAAAATTGCTTCCTGAAAGTGGAGGGGGGGACGGAACATTCCCTCTGTCCAAAAAGTGGGGGGTATGGAGAATCCCCTATCCCCAAAAAGGGGATGTGTCCCCCCATCCCTCCCAGGATTGACACTGTTATAGACCCCTTGTGTACTTCGGTATATTTGTGCTAAGACCACGTGATTAAGTGTTACATTGATACAATAAAGAGAAATACTGGTAAAGATTATTATTTAGGCATATTTGTTTGAAGCAAAAAGTTGGCGGGATAATTATATAGGTATCCTCCCGTCCAAAAAGTGGTGGGGGGTGGGACATGTCACCCCCAGTATTTAACCCTTGTGTATGACATGTATGTAAATTTGGATTTATTTTTCATATATTACACTAATATTATGCTATAGTTCATCATATATTGTACTAGAAGATTAACAATTTTTAAAAATAAATAAATTGTAGGATTGTCAGGATAGTTACCATATAAAAACTCTTTATTACAAAACACCAAAAAAGACTGAGTCTGCACCAGCCATCTTGTTTAAACACATTTCACCATTGTTATGATTTAATAGTATGTGGTAAGATGCAGTTATATGTTGTAATGTTTAACGGGTGAGTAGGGAGAGTGTAGCAGAATGCATAAAGTGCTCCTACTGGCAGTAGCTAGTGAAAAGTTCCTTATTATCTCAGTAGAGTTCCAATATCTGCTCTAAATTTTATGTAACAGAAAAATCTCAACCTCCACTGAAAAAGTAACGTTTGTTTTATTTAACGACGCCTCAAGAGCACAGACTTTTATCTTATCATCGGCTATTGGACGTCAAACATATGGTCATTCTGACATTATTTAGAGGAAACCTGTTACTGCCACATAAGCTACTCTTTCTGATAAGCAGCAATGTCTTATATGCACTGTCCCACAAACAGGACAGCACATACCACAGCCTTTGATGAATCAGTTATGGATCACTGGTTGGAATGGAAAATAGTCCAAACTGCAGATAGGTCCACTGAGAAGGATCGATCCGACGACCGAATGGTTCACTGGCAGACACTCTACTGTTTGAGCTACATCCCACTCCTCCACCTCCACTGAGTGCATTTGTACCATCAGTCTTGATTTCAGCCCTTCAAATTTGCGGTGGCATTCAACAATTAAAAAGCTACAGGCATGGAGGCAGGATTTCTGAAATGGAGGGTCCAAATGTGATGGGTGAATAGGACTGGGGAGAAATGGTTAATTTTCACATCTTTCCACTTGAAATATGTATTAAAAGAACAACAAAATTATAGAAAAGAGAGGGTTCAGACCCCCGGATCCCCCCTCTGGATCCACTACTGAGCTGCTGTGAAATTATTTTTCAGCACCATTGTACTGCCATCACAAAAATATTAATAATTTTTATATACATGCAATTGCAAGCATGTTAATTTTCTTGAAATTGCTGTCATAGTGTCACAGCAGGGCTGGCACAGCTGGGGGGGAGTAAGGGTCATTTCCCCCCCCCTCCCCAATAATCTGCAGTGCCCTTTTTTTATAACAACTTGTACTTTAAAATATTTTTGTTGTTCGGCCAAGTTAACATTTGTTTTTGCTATGCATTTATAAATGGGGAGGGGGTGGGGAGGGGCACTATAAAGTATGTTGCTGAAGGGCAGCAGCATTCCTTCAGGAACCCTCTCATACTTCGAAAACTCTCTGGATTTTAGCCACTTATTTTTGTCACTGAGACTGAAAATATTTTTCTTCAGAAAAAAACAAAAGTGTTAGTGATTTGTTTTAATAGTTGTCCCCTAAAAAGTAGGGTGGGGGGGAGTGTGGCACACCAGTCCACCATGTTTCGCATCACCTGTCCCACTATTAATGAGCTGTTGGGCACATTGCCAATATACTGTAGCTACTGCCATTATGAGAACTTTATTATAACACTATTACATGTATTTCATCTTTGTCCAACTGATTTAATACTGATTGTAACCGTTTGTATTTTTGTTAATAGGACTTGCCCGTTCCTGTGATAGCCCAAGTGAATGGTAAGATTAATGTAAGAAAGGAAAGGGATTCTGTGGCCGATCCAGAAAATCCATTTAGGTGGGCCCCAATAATTTGATGCCAGATTCTTTAATTAACTTTGTGACTCTCAAATAGGGGATCGGGATATAGCTCAAACGGTAGCGTGTTTGCCTGTGAACCAGTCGGTCATCAGATCGATCCTTCTCAGTGGACCCATTTGCAGTTTGGGCTATTTTCTGTTCCAACCAGTGGTCCACAATTGGTTCATCCTAGGCCGTGGTATGTGCTGTCTGTGGGACAGTGCATATAAAAGACCCTTTGCCACTTTTCTTGGTGGCCGTAGGTTTCCTCTAAAAATATGTCAGAATGATCACGTCTGACGTCCAATAGCTGATGATAAGATAAAAATCAGTCCTCTAGAGGCGTCATTAAATAAAACAAACTTTACTGGTTATAATGGACTACATCCTGTTCATACACTGAAAAAAAGGGAAGACATTTTTGTTTAATTTGGAACTCAAGAATAAATATGAGTGAAAGAATTTAGTTAATTTACATTTGTAATCAAGACTTGCAGAAGAAAACCAAAGGCTAGTCTTTCCAATTAGCAACAAGGATTCTTTTATATGCAGCTTTCCACAGACAAGAGGACACATACACATGCCTTTTTAAATCTAGTTGTGGTCCACAGAATGCTCCCCAGATCCAGTGGACATGGGCACGGGTAAAAATTATGACCTGACCACTGAATGTTATGAGTGATATCCCAATTGGTCTCTGAAGGGGATTGATCCATCCACCCACTGCACCTTAAGTAGACAGCCTACCTCTGAGTTATGTCCCACTTACTCACACAGAGAATTTATATAATGTTCAATGTATACAAATTATTTGCAATCCAAGGGACACAACCTTAACCTATAGTACAGGAACTCCTATACAAAAGCTACCTGTATTACTGTATTGCAGATTACTAGGGTTATTAATCTCTTATCAAGATTATAAGATCTTATATAATGACAGAAAAAACAAACACAATTTTTGTTTTGTTGGTACCATAAGTATTTCAAATATTTTATGAATGATTATTTAATGATTAAATTTTGATGACTGTTGTGTTATCACAGATGGTGTTTGCATGGATAATGTTCTAATGTGGGTACCCTACACCAGTTATATTACCAAAACTCAACTTGTGCTTGTTTTTTCTGTTAATATATAATTACAGATGAAATATTTGTTTTATGACCCACCCATGGACAGATGGACGGGTTGGCAGATAGGGATGGAGGGGGCTTGCATTTGTGTAAGTGTGTGTATGCGTATGCGTGTGCGTGTGCGTGTGTGTGTGTGTGTGAAATAAAAGAATAAACATGAGTGAAATATAAGAATAAACATGAGTGAAAGAATTTAATTAATTTATACCCTGACACATGTAAAATTTGTAAATGTAACTTCTGTTATGCTACTATTATGACTAGAGACTATTCTGGGTGTAAAATTAGCAACATAATTGGTTCATCAAAAGACGTGGGATGTGCTGTCTTGTCTGTGGGACAGTGCATATAAAAGACCCTAGCTGCTTATCAGAAAGAGTAGCCTATGTGGTAGCTGCATATTTCCTCTAAAGAAATGTGTCAGAATGACTATATGATTGACATTCAATAGCCAATGATAAGATTAAAATCAATGTGCTCTAGAGGCGTCGTTAAATAAAATAAGAAAACCCTTTAATTATCATATTTTTCTAACATAGAGTTTACATATGGTTTAGCCAGAAATGCAGCTAATTCTCTATGTAGTTCTTGTAAATCTTAAACTGGCTTATTAGTCAAATAAGTAGAAGTAGCCAGCTAACCTATTTGAATTTCATACCTTACTATGGATGTGCCACAATGAAATTAAAATTTATAAGGAATGTGTCATTTTTTAAAGTCAACAATACTGTAATAATTGAAAATATGTTACTACATATAGATAACAGTAACTACAACCTCTGCAGTCAAGAAAATGTCCATGGCAAAATATATGATGTAGAGAAATAGTGTCCACAGCATTTTCCACAGCAATTTTAGCATAAAGTATACTTTACTTTTAACAGTAAGAAAAATATACACCTTAAAAAAAACATTTAGTCTGCAGCAATAAAAGTTCCGTGGAGAATTAAAAAAAAAGCGTCAATCTCCACGTCATTGCCTACTGTCACGGTGAATTTCAGAGTTTGAACTAAATTCATTGTAGTGAAATCAAAATCATGAAAAATATATTTTGTTAGCTCTATTATCAGCTAAAAGTATTTGTCTTATCCACCATCTGCAATAAATAATCTTAGACTTATTAATGCTCAATTAATACAGACTAAAAGAAAAAGATATTCTGGCCTACCATAGTTTTCTTCTGTTAACATAAAATCCATCCATTTGTTATAAAACAATGGAACTTTAATTGTGACATCTCAAGGCATAAGAAAGGGTACAGCTTGTTCCAAACGGAAGCTCAGTAATGTTATGAGCTGCATAGAAACTCCTATCCTAATTGTTTTGTCATGCAGACTTTTTAAAAAAACAAGACACTACATCGAAAATAGAGAGAAAGCAAACACAGTGAGGTGTTTATTGCAGATAGACATGCATATGGAAAACTCTGGCAGATGTGTAAATATAGGTAGCTTATTAAAAACACCTGCTAGCATGCACTTCAAGCTGTCAAAAAGAAAAGTTAGGAGATTAACAAAAATTATTTCTACATATGCTCAACCAAAAAAAGCTATGCATATAATCAATAGTCATTTATTTCATTGCAGAAATTCTAGAATTAGATGAACACACCGTTTAGAAGGAGGTGTATGCGTGCAGTAATATCTCAAGTTGCAAACGCACAGTGGCTTTTTATTATGGTGAAATGGCAACTTAAATTTGTTTTCACTATTTCAACATGCTTACTTTCTTTTTTGGTTGAGTATATTTTATCTACAGGCTAACAGTCTGTGTTATAATATTATTGTTATCTATCTGCTTTATAATCTATGACATGAGACCATATAGCAACAAACCACCAACAGCTAAAAACTTAATTATCGACTACCTAGGATTTTATATTGGAGTGAGAGGAAGGGTGCCAATTACACAGAAACGCTTTATTAGGGTGTGGGAGGTGAGGGGGGCATGGCTGTACCAGTGATAATAATAAACCATAGTTATCTGATATATTAATAATCTATGGCAGGAGACCACTACATAGATAATATTTGTTATTATAAGCAAAAAAGTAAAGTCTGTTTTATTTAACGACGGCTCTTAGAGCACATTGATTTTTATCTTATCATCGACTATTTGACGTCAATCATATGGTCTTTCTGACAGATATATTTAGGGGAAATCCGCTGCCCCCACATGGGCTACTCTTTCCAATGTGCAGCAAGGGCTCCTTTATATGCACCGTCCCAGCAGGACAGCACATACCATGACTTTTAATGAACCAGTTGTGGACCACTAGTTAGAACGGAAAATAGCCCTTACAGCAGATGGGTCCACCGAGAAGGATCGATCCGACGACCGACTGTAATAAAAATAGGCTTGAAGTTCTCTGAGCAATTCTAACCTCAGTGGGTTAATGGACTGTTTTCTATTCTAACCAACACCCAACCACTGATCATACAGTATACCAGAGAGTCAGGTGTTCTACTGCTGGACGACAGAGGATCAAATTATTCTTTGTACACAAATTTGCTGGTTGTTTACAAAAGAAATCAGCATTAATATTTTAAAATGTAATAAAGCAAAATTTTATTTTTATTTCATCTTCAGGATTTTTAGGCTGAGTAGATCTGTAAAACTAATAATTTAAAAAATAATGCCCGACAGACATTCACCTGCAACCTGTTCTGTACTATCCTACTCACTATGCAAATTACCTGACCACCTACTCAATTACAGCTTTACTTCACGGTAACCAGGTGTCGGAATTATTTCCTCAGGGCATACACCATATAGATAAATACTTTTTCCTATCAGTGTTTTGTCAATACTCAAAAGTGTTACACCATTGCTTTGTAGAAAGATTCCAGTCAGAGGTCGACTGAGAGCAATACACTTAAAATACATAAATATCTCAACACAGATTGTTTAGAAAATAACAGGTGGTAATGAGATGAAAATGCTTTCAGTGCGTGGTGATGTCCAATAACATGATTGATGCTTGCTAACTGCAGGGCTCCTTACTCAGATCAAAGCTTTTCATGTCTGACAAGAGAGAAAATCTCAACCACTTGTAGACCATGTAATCAAGAGCTTAATTTAGCTAAATAACAGCTTCTGTTGAAAAGGAGAATGGTAAAAACATACTCAGTGTCAGAAAGTTCAGTTTCACTTCCATGGATGATTTCATTTTCACCACTGACTGTCAAAACAGAAGAAGTGACCCGTCACGATGAGTATTTATCTAAAACAGTTATCCATATGAAGCTTTTCGCAATCAGTTCATCCATTCGTATACACATCATGTTTGTTTATCCCAGCGGCTCCCAAACTTTTTCAGGCTACCACCCCCTTGACCCCCAGGCCACATCCCTAGCACACCCACTTGCCCCCACCAACATACAAAGACATACCTCCTTCTTCAAATTAGGTATACTACAAAATAAAATAGAACACATGCTGTCATGTAAAACTCTTATGTTAATTCTATTCTTTGTAAAGCATATGTGTTCCTTAAGTGTTTGTGACTTAGATTTTGTCATATAGATTTTGTCAAAAAATTATAAACATTATTACTTGTTTCTGATGCCTCCGTGCTGCCTACTGCCCCCGTTTTCCTCACTGCCCCACTGGATCTTTCCACCACTCCCAGGGGGTGTTACCACCCACTTTGGGAAACACTTGTCTATCAACTCTTAAGTACAGCTAACATATTTATCTCCATATATATAGATTCCACCCATCTATGAATCTACCCATGCATCCATCCATTGTTCATCCATCCATTTAAATTTATCAACCCACTTAAGTCCATCCATCCATCCATTCACCATCCATCCACTCACCATCTAAATCCACCCACATACCCACCCAAATCCATCCAATCCATTGTTTTATTTATATCTAGTTTATCTACACTTCCCGCTCCCTCCTTCACCTGTTTAACATCTGCCAAACCACCAATTCATCACACACTTGCACATTCCCCAACATTTCAACAAAATCACACGAAATTGTCAGTGCTATATGCTTTGCAGAGACTAAACTTGGCATGTGAAGAATCGGCAGTGCTTTGTGATGTACTTTAGCAGAATACTGGCAACTCAACGTACCATATGGCTGTTCTAGAAACAACCACCATGCCAGACTGTTGATGGAATGGCTGTGAGTAGACAGGTAGGAAACTACTGCAGATGTGGCCACTGTTTAAAGAAAAGTTATTTCTGATGATTCAATCACATTTAAAATAACAAACCTTTACTCTGAAATAACTGAGTGGAACTGATAATAACCTGGTGATGTCATAAACACGCTAAGATCAGCGATAAAGAGCGAGTGAGTAATGAGATTCAGTAATTAATAGTGAAAAACATATAGCGCTTTCCAAATGTCTGGAAACATAAAGTGTAAAATTGATTTGAATATGCTTTTAATAGAACAGCGGATGGCTGGATGTAGCTTAAGAGGTACAGCATCTGTGATGTGGGTCATTAGATCAATCCCCTTCAGTCGATCCATTTCGGTAATTTTTCATTCCAACCAGTGGCTCAAGTGGTAGCGTGTCTGCCTGTGAAGTGGTCGGTTATCGTATCGATCCTTCTCATTAGACCCATTTGCCTTTTGGGCTATTTTCTGTTCCAACCAGTTCTATTCTAACCACAACTGGTTCATCAAAGGCTGTGATATGTGCTGTCCTGTCTGTGGGAAAGTGCATATAAAAGACCCTTTGCCGCTTATCAGATAGAGTAGCCTATGTGGTGGCAGAGGGTTTCCTCTAAAGAATTATGTCAAAATGGCTATATGTTTGACGTCTAATTGCTAATGATAAAATAAATGATCTAGAGGTATCGATAAATAAAACAAACTTTACTTTGGATCCATCCCCTTCAGTGGATCCATTTGGGTAATTTTTCATTCCACCCTATGGTTCACAACAGACATAACAAAGGCCATGGTATATGCTGTCATGTCTACTTGAAACCGTACACAAAAGATCCCTTACTAATCAAAAAGTTGTATTCTGGTTTTTTTTTCTTTCTGTGCACCATGTGTCATTAAACAAATAATCCTTTCTGTGAATCATGTGTCATTAAACAAATAATCCTTTCTGTGAACCATGTGTCATTAAACAAATAATCCTTTCTGTGAACCATGTGTCATTAAACAAATAATTCTTTCTTTTTGTCTAATAACAGTCTTTTCAGCAAGAGTTGCCTGAATGGTTTAATTATGGCTTTAAAGTGGCTGATAAAATATTAATGCTAATTCAACTTTCACAAAATGCTAAATTTAAATGACTGATTAAATAACACTTCACCAGCAAAACTAGTAAATATTAAATGTTTATTATTGAGGAAAATTTCCATACTTTTTTTATACTAGTCTCAGTGGCAATGTGATTAAGCTAGCGGTCTCATGGCTGGTAGGTACTGTGATCTAAACACAGTTCAAGGCATGGGATTTTTAATCTCGATACCAACTCCAACCCAGAGTGAGTGCTCAGCAAAGGCTCAGTGGGTAGGTGTAAACCACTTGCACCGACCAGTGGTCCACAATTGGTTTATCAAAGGCCATTGTATGTGCTGACCTGTCAATGGGAAAGCGCATATAAAAGATCCCTTGCTGCTAAATGGAAAGCCTATGTGGCAGTAGCAGTTTTTCTCTAAAGACCATGAGTCACTGAATACCATATGTTGATACCTAATAGCCGCTGAATAAACAATGTGCATGGGTGTCATTAAACAAACAATCTTTTTCTTTCCATACCGTTTTAGAGTAAATGTATTTGTATTTGGACAACATTTGTATCAACAGTTAAATAACATACTGTTCTTAAATTAAACTAACATTCTAGACTGGCCAGCTTGAATATCAAGGACCAAGAACAGTAATTGGACATTCCACCTCTAAATGTGACCTCACCTTTCATATATCTCTTAAGCTAAGCTTTGATGTCGTTTTCTTGCTCTGAACCCAAAGAGAAGAATTTCATCCAACTGTTTCATTGTGGACACTCAAAGGAACCTTGTGAGGTCATGCAATCCTGTGACACACACAGCAAGGTGGAGGTAAATAATGGCAATGTATAATTATTGTTCACACAATTATGTTACCACTTTAATTTGTATAATTGCTAAAATTTTACATACAGACCAACCTGTACCCATGGGACCAGCTAAAAATGAATGTTACAAGCAGTAAAAAAGAAAAGTTTGTTTTATTTAACGATGCCTCTAAAGCACATTGTTTTTTTATCTTATCATCGGCTATTGGACATAAATCATATTCTCATTCTGACATATTTATTTAAAGTAAATTGCTGCTGCCACATAGGCTGCTCTTTACGATAAGCAGCAAGGGATCTTTTTATGCACTGTCCCACAGACAGGACAGCACATACCACAACCTTTGATGAACCAGTTATGGACCACTAGTTGGCACTGAAAATTGCTCTGAAGACTATGCAACTCAAGCTATAAACAGAGATTTAAAATCAGTTTGAGGCCAACTCATACCTGAATAGATATCAAAATTACCAAGTGTTTGACATCCAATAGCTGATAATTAATAAATCTTTCTGCTCTAATGGTGTCATTAAATAAAACAAAAGAAACAGAAGACTACATGTCAAAATTACCAAGTGTTTGACATCCAGTAGCTGATAATTAATAAATCAATGTGCTCTAGTGATGTCGTTAAATGGAAAACAAACTTTAAACTTTTATATACATGTACATTTATATATACAGTTTGAAATACATGAATTTGTTCTGTAAAAAGATACCTCTAAAATAACTTTTATAGACTGTTGGCTGTTGCTTAAGCTAACCATGGTTAATAGAATATTTCAAGAACATTTAAAAAAAAATGGTTACAAATAGCAACTGAGTAGAGATGTTGAGACAATTGAAAGAGCCAAAGATGTTCTAAAGAAGACATAAGTAAACTATAATATCTTATTATCTTAAGTTCAGTGAATAATATGAATGTGAAAAGTTGCCGTGTGACTTCAAGTAAATAAAAAATTGCAATAAAAAGTTAAATAGTAGGAGAATGATTTTATTATTAAACTTATATAATTATTAATAAGAGACACATATATAATTTTGAATAACAGTTGTTCTACCACTTTCATTATCATCTCAGGAGTGGGGTCCAGGGGGTCTGGAACCCCCGTTTCCAGATTATTATTATTTTTTTACAAATATTTTCCCGAGTGGAAGGACGTGAAATTAACTATTTTTCCCCAGTCCTATTCACCTGTCACATTTGGACACCCTCTTTCAGAAATCCTGCATCCGCTCATGCATGATTGTTTAATTTAAAATGGCCTTTAAAACCAAATACGAGGTAAACTAAATTCACCATAGCAACTCATGTGATCCACACCGCTAAGTTTGTTTTATATTAACTCATCTATAAAATAGCTCAGACCAGCAATGCGCAGGATACTGAAATTTAAAAAAAAACTAATTTCACAGAAGACGAGAATCAGTCCAAAAACAAATCATTTCTACTGCAACTTCTGTTCTCTTTGAAGTGAGATATAAATGTTTCTGTTTAACTTGCCAACTCGTAACAAGTTTTTGTTATTGTGCTGTCCCTTGATCTTCCATTCTACTTAAAGAGTTTATTGTGATAGGAGTACATAAAACCCACCAGCGAATCATCACTCCATGAACGTATTATAGTAAACAAAGAACAAGGCCACGTGGACCTCCCAGTCTTGACCACATGGTGGACCCAATAATTATATTGTACAATGTATAGAGATTACTACATGAGTTTGTGTGGTATACTGTTTATATGAGTATTTTCAATCACGCATCAAAAGAGAATGAAATACTGTTAAAAATGCATGAATAAAAGAACCTATATATTTTAAATATTATATAAGGTACTCTATTTATTAATTCACATTAAAACTTTTTTTTTTATATGCATTGATTTTCCTTTTCTAAGCAAACACACTCCAGCTAAAACACCCAATGCTGTTAAAAATTACTTCTCTGTAAAAGCATCCCCTGAAATAGCTTGTGGCAGTCGGCAATGCCATTGAGATTGCTGCAGAGTTTTTCACTCTCCGTTGCACTTTTTTTGCCAAGGAATAATATTTTATTCAAGATGTATTTTTTCTTATTATTAAAAATAAAGTATACTTTTCACTAAAATTGCCATGTAAAATGCCTTGGCCACTATTTCTCCACAACATTTATTTTGCAGGGGTTGAATAAGACTGTAAAAGTGATAGCTTGACAATATCCCTTTTCTCTCTTATCCCCCCAACCCCAATTTTTTTCTTTCTCTCCATGCCCAGTGCCCTCTTCTTAGGACACTGAGCCTGGGGTGGGGTGGAAAATGCCCGAGCCTTTTGGATGGGGGCATGGTTTAAAAACATTAGCAGCAGCAGCAGTTGGACAAAGTGATGACGGCTTAGACTGGATGAGAAGTTGTTAAAATATAATCTTGTGGTGCTGTCGACACCAGATAATAACTATCATCACTCTCACCACCATTAGATAATGAGACAACATTACTTTGTATAGCTGTAAGGCAGAGTAACACATTGCTAGCAAATACAGTATAGCATGGAGCAGAAATTAGCCACAAACATGCTGATAATGTTCAGGGTCGCAGCAAGTATAAGCTGCTTGCCCACTGGAAAACATGTTAGTGATAAGAAGACCTGTGATAATCAGATAGAAACATGATGTGAATTTGGCTTTAATTACATAAAATACAGTGTATACATATACAGTGTAAACAGACCCTCGGTGGTCCACTGATAGAACATTGGACTCTCAAGCTGATCACAGTGGTTCAATACCCGTTGGAGGCTGGCAGCCTACTAGTTAAAATTAAAAAAATGTTTCCCTTCCAATAGCCGATGTGCTCTAGTGGTGTCATTAAAAAAAAAAATATAAAAAAAAATTGCAAATAATTTATTTTTAAAAGTAATGTTATAAAACAAATGTACTGAAAATGCAATATAGATTGTTATTTTTAATTGAAATTAAAATGTTAAATATTAATCTTTTCTAGTATTTCTCTTTATGATCAACGAAACACTTAGCCATGTGGTATTAGTGCAAATATACTGAAGTACACAGAGGGTCTATTAAAGATTGAAGATTTTAGCTGGGAAAGGCATTTGAAAAAACTTGGATTTTCCCAAAACAATTAGCAGCCTTGGGTCAAACTTACAGGTGACTTTGAGATACTTCAATTTGTAACAAGAAGGGTTATGTTTAAATTGGTTTTATAGACATGTACCAGTTTGAGATACTTGAATTTGTAACAAGAAGGGTTATGTTTAAATTGGTTTTTATAGACATGTACCAGTTTGAGATACCTGAATTTGTAACAAGAAGGGTTATGTTTAAATTGGTTTTTATAGACAGGTGGCTGTTACACACAAGTGGCCACTAGACCAGTTTCAACTGTATCTGGAATCTTATTAAACTTGCAGTCTAAAAATAAATTAATTAAACTTTAAAACTTTTCTTAATTTCATTAAAACGGCACACAAATTTGTGCGAACTCACCAGATTAAAGGTTTTCCTTTAATTTAATTGTTGTCACAAAAAACAGCACAATTTGGTTGAGTATAAAACATGGAATCAGAATGAAAATTAAAGGGGCTATTTTTATGAAAAAATTGGGTATTTGGTTAGACTCAGAATTTTCCAACTTGGCATTATGTTAATGAAACAGTTTTTGCTGATCATTTGCAATCTTGATTTAACAATTTGTAAATAACACACCTTGTAAATTTTGGCTATTCATATCAATGCATACTTTGTAAACAATGCATACTCGTAAACAATGATTATGCAGCAAAGTTCTCGTAAATGATTTACCAGTGTTACTAATTTTGAAATCTTTGGCAGAGATCGGCAAAAATGTGGTAATCATTCTTAAATTACAATAACCATTAACCTATTTAATTACAACAACAAATAACACCAAGAACAAAATCCTATTCATTTCATACGTACTAATAAAAATACAAATATTGGCAAAAGAAATACTAGAAAAAATACTTACAAGACAATACAGAGTTTCCTCCAAACTTGAACAGGATCCAAGGGTTAAGAATACAAGAATTCCTCTCCGACTAGCACATGCAGTGACGTGCAGGCAAACAAGGCCGTCAAGAGGAAGCTTACATGCACCACATATAAGAGATACACTCAATCATCACAGCATACTACATCACTGACAGGTTGCTATTACGCATAGCGATAACAAAATAATGAAGAAAAAAACAACAACAAAAAAAACAATAAATGTAAAATAAGCAATTTCCTAACAGCCATTATTATCAAAGTCTTGTAAGACTAGTACTTATAAGATCTTTCTCTTGTTCTACCACACTGCAGAATGCTCAAATAAACACTTTCTACCAGATACCTGCAAATGAGGCAATATATTCCACAGAACAGCTTACCTTTAAAAAGAGATCAGATGCAAGTGAAAAACAATCAAGCACCACGTCAGTGAACCATTATAGCTTGCAAGCACCACGTCACTGGACCGTTATATCTTCCCGCTATCAGTGAAAGCAGATGCTGTAATTATACTCCTTTAGATTGTCTACTAATGACCTTCATATTTTTTTCTTTCATGCAATTCCCAGAGCAAAATGCCAAGATCAAATTATAGCCACTGAGCCAGGCAGTTTAGAACCACGGATGTGTTCAGTGTATAATGTCGTGAGGGAAAACACACCTCATGTTTCAGGTAAAACAGGTAAGAGCATTGATCAAAATGTCAAATCTTAGACCGCCAGCTTATGCCAATTCACTGAATGGAGAAATACTGGTTTCCATTAATAGTGAAAAGTACCATAAAAACTTTACAATCAACATAAATAATGTGATTCAGGCAAAGCTAATATCAACATAATAATGCCAAACTTTTGGATTACAAGTCCACAGACAAACATTTTGGTAAAAAGTGAAATAAAAATAAAATTTCATTTTGGTCCATTTTTATTTCCATCCATACATACTGTATTTGTTTTTTTAAAGTCTCCTCTACGCCAATTAAGCACGCCACATTCAGATTATGTCTGAAAATGATTTTCTTCAAATCAAAAGCAGCCATAACAAACTAAAGTTTGTTTTATTTAACAATGCCTCTAGAGCACATTGATTTTTATCTTATCATTGGCTATTGGATGTTAAACATATGGTCATTTTGATATATCTATTTAAAGGAAACCTGCTACTGCCACATAGGCTACTCTTTCTGATAATCAGCAAGGGGTCTTTTATATGCACCGTCCCACAGACAGGAAAGCACATACCACGGCATTTGATCAACCAGTGGACTACTGTTCAGAACAGAAAATAGCCCAAACTGCAAACTACCCACTGAACCATTGCGAAGCACTCACTCTGATTTGGAGCCAGTGTTGAGATTAAAAATCCCATGCCTCAACTGAGATATGATCCCAGTACCTACCAGTGACGAGACCGATAGCTTAACTACTGCACCACTGAGGCCAGTTGAGTGATAAGAAATTTGTGTAATCTATGCCAGTACATGTGTGTATTAGAGATGGCATGGCATATACGGTATTATAGTCCACAGCCTCTGTACTACTTGCATGCACACTAATTAATCACCCATCTCATACAACATGCATAAAACATTAGAGAAAATGAAACCACAAGCAACTGTAACAAATACATAAATTATAAACTGTAGACAATAAAATAAAAGAATAAAAGTCAAATATCAATATTGTTAAATACAAGCACCTTTAAGTACAATGACACATTTCTGTCCACCCCCCCACATCCCCACCCCCACACCTCAATCCCCACCCTGGGTGCAGGTCATAGTTCAGAAGGAGAATGTCTGCTTGAGGTGTGATGGGTCATCTGGACTATTTCTCATTTCAGCAAATTTTACATGTCTGTTGTAACAAAGGCCATGGTGTGCTGTCTGTCTGTGAGAAAGTCCACATAAAAAGATACTTTGCTGTCAATTCTAAGAGAAGCTTATGTGGCAGTAGCAAGTTTCCTCTGATGACCGAGTCACAAAATACCATGTTTCTCAAAGTTAATAGGTGGTGATTAACCAATATCCCGGGGTAGTCATTAAAAAAACTATTATAATTATTTCTTTTGTCCCCTCTACTCCACCCAACCATAACACTTATTAAAAAAAAAAAATTAAATTTAAAAATCTGAAATATTATCTTACACATTTTTTAACAATTTCCCTACCAAAATTTCAGAATAAAAAAAACTCCATTAAACAACAACAAAAAAGGCCTTTGATTTATGCATGTAAATTATGCTTACAGATGACAGTATTAGTATCCTGTTAAGAAACTGAGCCTAGCTTTGAACACCTCTGTGTGTTCGAGTGTTTGTCCTTGTCACACTGTTATGTGATACAGCAATCATCCACTACAGGTGATCAGTATTAGAAGACTTAAGTCTGATTATCTGACTTCATTAGTCAGTCAGCTTAGTAACAAAATGGGGACATGTTGGATAAAAACACAACAACATTCAAACTTTGATGGGAGCCATTTCATCAAGATAGCAGCCATCTTCTATTTCCAAAATGGCTGCCATATAAAATCTATAAGTGCCAATATCTCAGCTTGCAAGCCACTTCTAAGAGGGTCAGTCTTGGTTCCAAAATATGCATTTTCTTGGTCAAGGGAAGTATTAAAACTATGTAAAGTCAGATACACTCCTATGAATAGATATGAAGTTATGTCACTAATTTGGTCAGGTTGCATTTACAAGATAACTAACATGCAAACTAACCATTTAATGACAGTCGGGTGTCAAGAAAGTAGTTTTTTGTTGTTAAATGTCATAGATTTTCCAGTGAATTCTTCAAGATTTGTGTCTATTGTTCTGTTTTGTGCATATATCATTTGAAACAACAACCTCACTTAAAAACATCTGCCATTAGCGTAAATTTGCTGACAACCAATTTAGCGACAGTTAAACAATGCATTTTAAATTGTACATCACTCACTTCCATTTCTGGGTTTGACTGTTCTAAGTAAGGTTAAGCTAACTACGAGTTAGCAGATTATTTAAAAACATTTTTTTTTTTTTAAATCACTTCAAAACCATCTGACAAGATATGCAGCAACTCACAACTATCTCTCGATTTTCAATAAAGTAAAGTTTGTTTTATTTAACGAAGCCTCTAGAGCACATTGATTTTTATCTTATCATATGCTATTGGACGTTAATCATATGGTCATTCTGACATATTTATTTAGTGGAAACCCACTGCCACCACATAGGCTACTCTTTCCTATAAGGGCAGGCCAGGACAAGATTTTGAAACGTGCCCCCATCCATAATCATGCTTTGAACAACCATACACAGAGTTACAATTGAAAACATGCTCACTGAAAGATAAACAATATTTCATCAGAACTTGTTTAGTAATCTCTAAGAAATGGCTTTTGCAAAAAAAAATTGGATGAGATAAAAAATATTTTTATATAATTGTTTCAAGTGAACATTATTATTACTTACATACAGTTTAATAAAAAAAACTCAGGAAACTGATACTAAACAGACTGCTATAGAACACATGGTTAATTTGCGATGGCAGATTACAGTAAATCAGTAAGCCAGACTTGCCAAGCATGACAAGACAGATTATAGCCATCATATAAACAAGGAAATAAAGTGAGAACATGCAAAGCCTCCAGCAGTATAGGAAAGTTAAGAATTGTTTGTTTAATGACACCCCCAACACTAGTTAATCAGGGGTTTGTTTAATGATACCCCAACACTAGTTAATCAGGGGTTTGTTTAATGACATCCCAACACTAGTTAATCAGGGGTTTGTTTAATGACACCCCAACACTAGTTAATCAGGGGTTTGTTTAATGACATCCCAACACTAGTTAATCAGGGGTTTGTTTAATGACACCCCAACACTAGTTAATCAGGGGTTTGTTTAATGACATCCCAACACTAGTTAATCAGGGGTTTGTTTAATGACACC
>JAULBS010078894.1:0-19603 GCA_032355785.1 Symmetromphalus regularis
GATTGACGTCCAATAGCCGCTGATAAGATTAAAAATCAATGTGCTCTAGAGGCATCGTTAAATAAAACAATCTTTACTTTTGTGTTGTTAAACAAATTTTTTAAAACTTTTATTTGCTTCTGATAGAAAATTTGTTTTATTTAACGATGCCTCTATATCACATTATTTTAATCTTATCATTGGCTATTGGACGTCAATCATATGATCATACTGATATTTATTTAGAGGAAATCTGCTGCCACCACATAGGCTACTCTTTCTGATAAGCAGCAAGGGATCTTTTATTTGCACCATCCCACAGACAGAACAGCACATACAGCCTTTGATGAACCAATTGTGGACCACTGATTGGAATGAAAAATAGTCCAAACTGCAAATGGGTCCCTGAGAAGTATTGATCCGACGACTGACCGGTTCACAGGCTGACACGCTACCATTTGAGCTATATCCCACTCCCTGTGCCTCTCATAGTGATAGATGCTCTAACATTGCACAGGATCATTTCTCCTATATTACTTTTAAATATAAATTCAATTTATCATAGGTCACTGACTCTCCACATGGACTTTTCTTTGGTCATGTATAAAAAGTGTAATAAAACCACAGCGTGCTCACTTACCACTGCATTTTATGGATGGCCAGGCTACGTTAATCTGTAGATTTAGTGGTTTTGTGTTCAGTATGCTGTGTAGTCACTGACTCTTACCACATACTGGATCATTTAAATGCAGACTCTAAAATTTCAAACAGTGGAGTGCTAGCACTTAATTGATTTGCTAAATCCTTTTACTGTGGAACTGCGACGGCAATTTCAAGAAAATGAGCATACTGCATAATATATTAATATTCTTGCAATGACAGTACACAGCCAGGGACTTACCGGACTCTCAAAATCTGCATGAAGGATGCAATAAAATGTCATCTGGACACCCAAAATCTGAGACACTGTGTCCCATGGGACTCTTATAAAAATATCAAAACTGTTTTGGTTATGTAATCAACTCAGTCATGAATAGAAATAGGAGGTGGGGTGTAGGGTGAACTGGGACATTTTAGTGCCATAAAAATAATTCATTTATTCAGTATAAAACAAATAAAAATTAAGACAGAATAAATATTTTTCTTAATGCCAAACTTGTTTTCAGCAACTCTTGACTAAATTGTGCACCCTTAAGTGTTAGGTTTATGACCCCAGAAAAGAAACAGGTGAGTTCCAGTGACCCCCTCTTTTATAAAAACCAGGTAAACCCTGTATAGCTACCATACACCAATTTTATGGCAGCTTTTACGACGTCGCTGCCGATTGACAAAGTCTGTTAATGTGTAACATTATCCTTAGAAGTATAGCACGTATATAATTCTAAACTCAACCTGGTTTTAAATTACATTTTTTAACTGGTTCAATATGATTTTATATATAATATATCTGCAAAGACATCCAGAAGCACTGAAAGTAGCTCATTTGAATCTACCTGTGAGCATCACTGACCTTTTTTTCCTATGTTATGTTTATGTATGCAAACAGGTTTAATAATTTATGTATGATTTTATACTTAACCAAAAAAGAAAGTATACACATTTTGAACAATGACATTTTTACTATAGCCTTCCAAGGAATATATTTGAAAAACATATCAGCATTTCCCCTGACCACTTCAAACTTTTACAGGAATATTTGTTTTTGTTTGGTTCAAATGTCCCATGGTCAACTGATGAAACTTGAAAATAGGTTTTTAGTCTGTAAAATCTTAAATACATGGTTAATAAGTGCATTTTCACTCTTTCAGAGTGATAAGGTATTCATGTTATAAAAAACATTTTTAACAAATTAAGTTAACAATTGAAAATGTCACACTTGACTTAAATTGAGCATCATATCGATTTTCAGAATTTTGATTCCTAAAGTGACACTATTGATGTAACATAATGTTTTACCGTTACCCTCATAATAGGTTACATGCTAAATAAATGGACGTGTGATTTAGGGGAATATCCATGGTACCCAGGTGTTGTATTGTACTCAATATATCACAATTTGTTTTCTTCACTAAATATCACCTAGATGTAATGCATATTTAATTAAATGATATCACTTCTATAGTGTATACTTTCTTTTTTGGTTGAGTATATATGGTATAGCTGGAAAGATATCCAGCAGCACTGAAAGTAGCTAATTTTAAAGTAAAGTTTGTTTTATTTAACGATGCCTCCAGAGCACAATGATTTTTATCTTATCAGCTTTTGGATGTCAAGCATATTGCAGGCTCGGTAACAATCGTTACCGGTAGCGTGTTGGTACCGTGTCGTCAAAATCACGGAATTGAAATTTCATTTCCCATGATTTTCGTCTTCCCATGACTTATTTTCACGGAACAAAAACAGTTTCCAATGGGTTCCCATGATCCAAAAGTACGGAACCGAAAAAGTGTTTCCCACAAAATTTGAAATCCTACTGCCTGATTGTCATTCTGACATTTCTTTTTAAAGGAAACCTGCAGCTACCACATAGGCTACTCTTTATGATAAGCAGCGAGGTGTCTTTTATAAGCACTTTCCCACACAGAACAGCACATACCACAGCATTTGATAAACCACTTTTGGACCTCTGATTGGAATGGAAAATAGCCTAAACTGCAATTTGGTCCATTGATAAGGATCGATCCGATGACTAACCGCTTCACAGGTGGACACGCTAATGTTTGAATGTCCCGCTCCCAGAATGGTTACTTACTCTGAAAGAAAGGATTGCTGTTTAATGACACCCCAGCACATAGTTTATTCAGTGTTTTGCAGCTAATGTTTTAGATGAAACATATACAACCACACAGGCTATTCTTTCCAATTAACAGCAAGAGATCTTTGACATGCACTTTCCCAGACAGGACAGCATGTACCATGTCTTTTGATAAACCTGTTGCGAACACTGATTGGTGCAAGTGATGTACATCTACCTTACGGAGCAATTGCTCAAGATTAAAAATTACATGCATCAGCTGAGATTGGAGCTCGGTACATACTAGCCTTCAGTCTTGTATAAGCACTGTGCCACCTAGGCTGAGAAATTTATTCATTCATTGAGATTTTATTTTTCACCAACTCTTGAGAAATTTATTCATTCATTGAGATTTTATTTTTCACCTACTCTTGATAAATTTATTCATTCATTGAGATTTTATTTTTTCATTCATGTATATAAAAACTATATGTGTTTGATTGAATGATTCATCAGTTTTATATATCTCATACCTTTTCATTGTGAATATGTTGACTGGCCTTTTAATATACTCATTGCTGTTGCATGTATTCAGTAAAAGTATAAAGAGAACATAAACATAAAGTTTTTAATTATGGTACATGGTTATCAGAGAACCCTTGCTTTAGATTGTAAATAATAGCATATTTGGTGGGAGCATGTTTATTATGTTGAAAATGATGTATTTTTTACACCTAATAGCTGCTATTTAAAATAATAAACAGGCAAATCTTGGTAAAAAAGCCCCTAAACATCTAGTATAGAAAATATGTCTTTTCCAGAAAAAAAGTAGACATCATTAAGGAGTGAATCTTCAATTTATAGTTTCTACTTAAAAAATCATGTGGAGTGGGATATAGCTCAAATGGTAGCGTGTCCACCTGTGAACCATTTGGTCATCTGATCGTTGCTTCTCAGTGGACCCATTTGCTGTTTGGACTATTTTCCGTTCCAGCCAGTGTCAACAACTGGTTCATAAACGGTTATAGTATGTGCTGTCCTGTCTGTGGGACGGTATATATAAAAGACCCCTTGTTCTTTATGAAAAAGAGTAGCCTATGTTGCAACAGTAGGATTTGTCTAAATGTCAAAATGTCCGTCGGATTGAGGTCCAATAGCCAATGATGAGATAAAAATTAATGTGCTCTAGAGGTGTCGTTAAATAAAACACACTTTACTTTATTTTTAAAAAATCATGCAAAGGTAGGCCTATAGTCATGGGGAATCCCGGTATTAGAGTCACCTTTATTTTCTTTAAAATCATCTCATTTTGTATGATACAACCTGTACTAAGCAACCACCTGTCTTAATAATCCTCCCATAGTTGGCTGCTTAAGACAAGTTTGAACGTAATAGCAAACTTAATGTCTACTAAAGGAGCAATATTTCTCATGCTGAATCTGAGATATTGTTCATCTTACAAATGATCATCTTAAGTTGGCAGGAAACTAATTGTCTTTCTGGCTCATTGTTGTCACCCGACACACACTGCCCCTTCATCACGACACAACTGCCCCTTCATCACCAGCTCCCACCTCCTTGATATCACCTGCCGCAATTACAGACGGCAGCACCAACCAGTGATGCAGCATCGTGATGACGTTACCCGCCCCGGATCTCTGGTCATACCAAGTAACGCTCCCAGTCCCATCATTGTCCTGATGGTAATCCGCCCATCAACTCTACATAGAGGGTCAGGCCAAGAAATAAATGGTGATTTTCTGGTTAACTGATCTGACCCTATTTTTAACCTATTGATTGTGTTGATGACAGTCTACTAATCAGAATTGTTCATAGAGAGTCTGGCCAAGAAATAAATGGTGATATTCTGGTTAACTGATTGGACCCTAATTTTAATCTAATATACTAATGGTAACCACCCAATCATAATCATTGGTAGAGGGTCAGATAATTTTCTGTTTAACAGATCGGACCCTAATTTTAATTTAATGATTATGTTGATCATAACTAGCTATTAGTATCAGAAGGTAACCAGCCCCAGTGGCACAATGGTTAAGCTGTTGGATTCATGGCTGGTAGGTACTGGGATTAAATCTCAGTTGAGGCATGGAATTTTTAATCTCAATACCGGCTCTAACCCAGAGTGAGTGCTTCACAAAGACTCAATGGGTAGGTGTACGTCACTTGTACTGACCAGTGGTCCACAGCTGTTTTATCGAAGGCTGTGATATGTACTGTCCTGTATGTGGGGAAGCACATATAAAAGATCCCTTGCTGCTAATTCGAAAATATGCAGATATAGCAGGTTTCCTCTAAAGACCATAAGTTACAAAACACCATATTTCTGATACCTAATACCCAACTGAATAAACGATGTCCTTTCCAGTCCATCATTGGCAGAGAGTCACAGGCTGAGTCTAACAGTAAAAAAGATATATTTTTTTTGTTACTGATTTCACCCTAATTTAAATCTACGGACCCTAATATTTTTGTTTAAATATAAATAGCTCGCTTTTGTATAGATCATCAATTTCAGTATGATAGCAAGTATTCAGAGAATTGTTATTTTTTCTTTCCTACAAATAAATAGATGGTTAACTCTTTTGTTTTGCCATTTTTAATCTGTAGAGATGACCTGGCAAATATTATATTAATAGAGCCTAAACTCCCTGTGAAATGGCAAACAGTTTTAAAAAATATATAGTTTTCCCTTAAATTTATACCCTGCTAATCCATTATTTTAAAAACATGTAATAGGAAACAAGTGAAGAACTTTGTATGGCCTTAATACTGCTAGTGTGAGCATTGTGATGATGGTAAACCGCCCCTAAATCTCCGACAGTCAGGCCAAGTAAATGTTCCCATCCAAGCACTGAGCTTTGACCAGCAATCACTTCCCTATTCAAACAAGCCATCTTCATATTACCATTCATCCGGTGTGGCTTTGTTATTACATGTCTGTGACTCTGTCTATGGCTCAATACAACTGACCTTGTACTTCTAACACACCGCCAGTGTCCTGAGGAAGTCCACCACAGTTAAGCCTCAAATGTCCCAGGGTTATTCTTTTCCCAAACAAATAGCGATGACCAGAGATTTATCATTGTGTCGGTGAATCATTATAAAGGGTCTGACCAAGATAAATATTCAAGTGTTGAATATGATTTTGGCTATTACAGCCTTTGACCATTACATTATTAGGACTTTCTTGCTTTGCCACAGATGTCCCAGGATTATTCTTTTCCCAAACAAATAGCAGTGGTCAGAGGTTTATCTTTGTGTTGGAAAATAATTGTAAAGGTCTTTTCCTTGTTAAATATTTAACAGTGTTGAATATGATGTTCGCTATTACAGGCTATAATCATTACATTATTAGGACTTTCTTGCTTTACCACAGATGTCCCAGGGTTACACTTTTTTCAAATAAATAGTGATGAACAAATTTATCTTTGTATCAGGGAAGCGTTGTAAAAGAACTATCTCCAGTTTAATGCTCAACAGTTTTGAATATCATTTTGATCATTAATATTGACATATTATTTGTTTTTTCTTGCTTTGCAGTATATCAGAGTTAAGCTTTTCCCAAAGAATGGTTTGTTTTGTTTAATGACTCCACTAAAGCACATTGATATATTAATCATCGGCTTTTGGATGCCAAACATTTGGTAATTTTGACATGTATTCAAGTGTGAGCCAGTGGGTTTTGAACCACTATCTTCAACTTGAGAGTCCAATGTCCTACCACTGGACCACCAAGACTCACTTTTCCCCAGAAATACAAGTAGCAATGGACAGAAGTTCATCTTTAATTGCTTTTGAAGGTAATAAGTTTCTCAAAGGAGACTTGTTGCCCAGTGGTTTTCTTGGTGACAATATTCATATAATAATACATGGATTTGGTTTTACAACTTCACACACAAACACAAACATATGGTAAGCCTCAAATTATAATTTTATGGTTTTCCACAAATGTCCCAAGGTTACTCTTTGCACAAACAAATAATGATGGACAGAAGTTTATCGTTGTCGGGAACCATGTGTTAACAATTGGCCAATTGCTTTACAAGATAAGTTCCTCAATGCAGAATAGTTGCACAATGATTTCCTTTGTAAAAATATTCATTGAAAAAAAACCAAAAGATTTAAATAAGGTGTTTTTTTTCTTTCTGCAGACTGGACAGTTACTGGTTTTAGGATTTCAGACAACACCTGTTCTTAGTGAATGAGACCAGATTTAAGCCTCAGATGTTTATTCTTTTCCCAAACAAATAGAGAAGGTGTAGACATTTATCTTTGTGGCAGGGCATCTAGTTACTAGTTAGTCAACAGGGGTCAGATTTCAAGATGGCTCTACAGCTTTTGTCATCATGCCCATAAAGAACTTTAAGGTTGCTTTTCTGGCCCTTGTATGTCCATCTAATCTCAAGGCCACCTAAGGCAATAATTGCAGTGGCCAGCAAACAATGATTACTGGCTTTAGTGGTGTAGTATTTGCACTGTTGGACTCACTACTGGTAGGTACCAAGATCAAAACTCATTTGAGGCTTGGTATTTTTATTTTTGATACCGGCTCCAACCCAGAGTAAATACTATGCATGGCTGATTGGGTAGGTGTTTGCCACTTGCACCGACCAGTGGTCCAAAATAGCCATTCTTAAAATACATTTATTAAAGGTAATGGTTTCTATAAATGCACTTATAAAAGATCCATTGCTGCTAATTGGAAATAGTAGCATATCTGGTAGTAGTGGGCTTCATGTGATAGCAATTGACCAGTAGTTTTTCAGGATATGCGTTTAAATGCACTCAGACCTTGAAATTTAGACAGTGCTATGATGACACTTAAATAATATTTATGGTAGTTCGAGGTAATTTCAAGAAAATTAACATTCTTCTTAAAATACATGTATTAATAATTTTGCAATGTAAACCAATTTCCTGTATCTTTCACCACAACATTTCTAATTGCTGCAACATATTTCAAGGGGTACAACACAACAGATTTGTTGCCCAGTGATTTCCTTTGTCAAAATATAATTACTTTTACCTTTTTATTTGCATTTTTTCTTGTACAAACTTACCATACTGTACAGTTAAACATGATTCCTGTTGTGAAGAGCTTAGAAAGCTTTAAGCATCAAATGTTTCAGGGTTACTCTTTCAATAAACACATAATGATGGCAGATGATGATCTTTATCAGAAAGCCATGTGTTAACAATCATTGGTCAATAACATTCTCAGTGCAGTCTTGTTGTACATCTATTTCCTAAAGGGTTATTCTTTTTTTCAATAAATAAAATAAGGTAAATAATTTTATCAAAATAATTACAAGAGATGCTTTTTTTCAACAAAGCTTAAAATAACTATATATTCTCTAGCGTAGCCATCACAAGGCAGACTGGAATTTCTGCAGATTTGTTTATTTTTTTCGCTATGATACTGATATTTATTATCCACATAGTTCAAGCTCCCAGCTTCTAGGTTTCCCTCTGCTTTTTTCCCTCTCTGGCTATGTCCCAGATATTCGAATATTTTTTTGTGTTTTGGATGTTTTTTAATTATTTATTTGTATTTTTTTGTTTAACGAAACCACTAGAGCACATTGATTTATTAATCATTGGCTGTTGGATGTGAAACATTTTGGTAAATTCTGACACGTAGTAAAGTGTGAGCCAGATTCCGATGGGTATTGAACCATGGTCTTCTGCTTGAGAGTCCTACTACTGAACCACTGAAGCTGGCATTTGTAAAAAAATGATCAATTGTTGCTTGTTAAAGAATCAGGGAATCGTTAAGTGGTGAGGAATTATGTTCCACTGTTAATGTGTAGAAGTTTGCGAAGTGTAGTTATGTTAAAGTGCTTTGGTGTGCATTACGTTTTATGATGTTACATGCACTTTCTGCACTCATAACTGCACATGACCTGAATTACATGGAAACCCATGTACATACTATTATCTACTGCAGCCACTTGTTCTTGTGCAGTTTCCTCCTACATAATTAGAGCATATCACATGATCTAATTTGCATGCCTCAGTTTATTAAAAGCTGCATGTCTTTGAACACTTCCCTTTTTCATTCTTTTTCACTTCTTTATCTCCCCTGGCCTGGAACTCTTCCTTTAAGACATTGGGAATTGGTGGTGGGGGGGTGGAGGGTGTGCCCAAACCTTTTGGATGGAGGCATGGTTCAAAATTATTGGTAACTGTTAATACTCTTTGTGACACTGCAGACCATAGGATTTCATGGTAACGATCGCTATCGGTAGCGTGTCAGTACCATATCGTCAAAATTACCGAACCAAAATTTTGTTTCCCATAATTTTCGTATCACTGCTGCATTATTTGGATTACTTAAAAAAAGTTTCCAATGGATTTCCATGATCCAAAAGTACAGAACAGAAAAATTGTTTCCCATGAAATTCGAAATCCTATGGTCTGAACTGCCACATGTTTTATGCCTTTTTTTAACCACTGACCAAGTGGGATGTTTTTTAGAGGTAGAATAGCCACCTACAGTGAGATAGATCATTAGATCAATTCCCATCTACAGACCCGTTGGGCTATTTCTCATTCATCCAAGCCATTAGTTCATGATAATAGATTTATATTTATTATGCAAAACCAGAACCCAGCTTGTGCAGATACAGTAAGTTTATTTACAATTACAGACCAAATATAATCATATTATACGCATCTTGTCATTATAGTTAAATGTTTATTTTAATGTATTATACTGTTACATTTGAATTTTTATGTCTTTGCATTCTGTTCCCAAATTGGAATGTAATGTGCATTAAAGTTTTTATCTTTATCCTTTTTTATCCGATACAATAAAGGACATTGTATATGTTTTCCTGCCTGTAGAAATATACATATAAAAGACCACTTGCTACTAATCAGAAAGAGTAGCCTATGGTGTGGTAGCAGGTTTGGTCAGAAAACTATGGTTTGCAATCACTTATGTTTGAAAGCTAATAGCCATTGAATCAACAATGTGCTGGGGTATCTTTAAACATTTCTTTATTTTACAATAGCAACACCATAGCAATGTGATCGCCATAGCAATGTGATTGTGTGACAAAACAAGCTGAATAACATCCTTGGTTCAAACTATTTTATTTCCGTTTTTAATTGTGACTGACCAAACAGTTTGAGTTGAATTCCATGATGGTACCACAATGTGCTTGGAATTCGTTAACAATCCTTTCCTTAGTTTGGGCTATTTTTCGTTCCAACCGGTGGTCCACAACTGGTTCATAAAAGGTCGTGATATGTGCTGTCCTGTCTATTGGATGGAGCATATAAAAGACCCCTTTGCTCTTTATCAGAAAGAGTAGCCTATGTGGCAGCAGCAAGTTTCCTCTAAATAAATATGTCGAAATGACCGTATGGTTGATGTCCAATAGCCGATGATAAGATAAAAATCAATGTGCTCTAGAGGCATCGTTAAATAAAAGTCCAGAAGAAAGTTTTATAAGCAGGAGGCCAGGCCACGAATGATAATGTGACAACCAGTTGAGGGCCTCCGAGCTTGCTCTGTGATTCCCATGGCATTTCTTAATGGCCAAACCAAACATCCTTTGGTTGAAGCATTGGAGCAATTGTTACAAGCTGACTGGAGCAATGTCCATTGTTGTGTCTGTCTATTGTAAAACTGTGTGATCAGACCAGCGTTATTTATGTCACCACTGACTTGTCCTGAGCGGTAACGAGTGCCCAACCACTCTTATATCAAAAGCTGTTGTCGGGTCTGTGGGAATGTCCATATAAAAGATCCCTTGCTGCTGATGGAAAAAATGTAGAGGTTTTCTCTGATGACTGTGTCAGAATTACCAAATGTTTTGACATCCAGGAGCCATTTGAGCTAAATCCCGCTCCCTCTTCTTAGCAGACCTATTGGGCTATTTTTCATTTAAGCTAGTGGTCCATAACAGGTGTAACAAAAGCTGTGGTATGTACTGACTTGTTTGTGGGAAAGTGAATATAAATGATCCCTTGTAATGGTCAAGACAACTTCAGCGAACCTATATGGGTTATTTTTCATTCCAGCCAATGGTCCACAATTGATTTAACAAAGGCTGTTGTATATGCTGTTCTGTCTGTGTGAAAGTGTTTATATAAAAAATCCCATTCTACTAATAGGAAAGTATAACTTATGTTGGTCCTGCGGGAGAATCTCAAGTTTAAGACAGTGGTTCAAAATCCATTGGAGGCTAGCTCACACTTGACTACATACCAAAATAACAAAACTTTTGACATACAATAGCCGATGATTAATAAATCAATGTGCTTTAGTGTCATTAAATAAAACAGAAAAATGTATAGCCTACATGTGTATGTTGTGATAACAGGTTTCCTCTGAAGACCAGGAGTAGCAGTTTACACTAATTAAACAATGAGCTATGGCGCTGTTAAACAAACAATCCTTATGGTCAAGGCATATCTAGATCTGGGCAGCTGAACTGCAATCCTTAATTGGATATAAGCATGAAAAATGTTACAAACAAACAAATGTGTATGCGACAGCTGTTAATTTCCTTTAGAGAGCATATGTCACAAACACCATATATTTGACACCTGATAGTCAGTGATTAAAAAATGTGTTGAAGAATTAGTCAACAAAACTTTCTTACCAGCGATACATGGCTCTCATATTCCTAATGCAGTTACTCTACTTGATTGGTCCAAGACCATTGATCAGACACATACGTGTATGCAGTGGGAGTATTTTGGGTATGAAAGCAATCCCCTCCCCCACAATTTTTTTTTTTTTTTATCCAGTTCCTTGAGGGTGTTATGTTTTCATTATGACCACGTCTCTGTTGTTATACCCTGTTGATGAAGTAAAGTAAAAAAATTTTTTATTTAAATACACCTCTAGAGCACATTGATTTTTATCTTATCAGCTATTGGACGTCATTTATATGGTCATTCTGACATATTTCTTTAGAGGAAACCCACTGCTGCCACATCGGCTACTCTTTCTGATAAGCAGCAAGGATATTTTAAATTCACTTTAGCAGACAGGACAGCACATACCACAGGTTTTGATGAACCAGTTGTGGACCACTGGTTTGAATGGAAAATAGCCCAAACTGCAAATGGGTCTACTGAGAAGGATCAATCTGATGATCGACTGCTTCACAGATTGAGTGACTGAAGCATTTTAATTTTAACCTACCCTTGTCATGATTTACAGTTTTTAATATCTGACACAAAATAGCCTATTATGTGCTGAAAAGTCTGTAAACATTCCTTTCCTTTCCAACAATTCGTGGATTTTATGACATTCCCGACATCGCAGCTCTGCATTCTTCACGACTATAACCCCGGGTAAGGCAGTGTTGTGAAATTGCATGTCCCAAACACTGCCTTGTTGGTTCAACATGTTCCATCAAAAAAAACCTCCCACTGTCTTTCATTGGGCTGTGTGTGCACACACATTGATTTTTTTAAGTCTCAAATGTTTTAACTGATTGTTTCCCACACTAATGTCTTATGCATGTGTTCTGTTGGTTGCACTATACTAAATAGAGTATTTCTAGATCATAGTTCATGGTATACAAGAAATTGACTGTATGGAGTAATTGAAACAACAGTTTTCAAGCTTGTTTTTTCATCAAATTTGACAAAATTCCAATAAATAAATAAGGTTATTCAGTTTTTTCCATCAGTTTTTCTTTTAGTTTTTAAGTCTTTTAAAAAAATCATTTAACCACTGGACTAAGTCTACCAGTATCTAGAGGCATTGTTAAATAAAACAAACTTTTTAAGTATGCCAGTAGTATTATCATTTACAATGCAAACAACTATCAGCTCTTTTGGCATTGTAGCAAAACTTATGAATTGCCTTGTCTGCTAGTACTGCACATTCCCTTGTAAGTTTAAAACAAGAAGAAGAAGGACTAGAAGTTATATACTTGCATCAATTCTGAAGATTTTGTTTGTTGTGTTTAATGACACCTCTGGAGTATAGTAATTTATTAATCATTTGCTACAGGATGACACATAATTAAGTGTGATCCAGCATCCAACAGGTTTTAAACCATGGTTTTAGCTTCAGTCTGATGTCCTATTATAAACCACTTAGGTTCACCAATTCTGAAGATGCCATGTTACAAATAGTTTTGTAAAAACAACGCATTTCGTAAAACCTCCACTTTCTATAAAACGTGTTGTTTTTTATTTTTAAAATGTGCATTTTGACAAATTTTACCAAAGTGGTCGGTTAGTTTTACAAATCAAGCCGTACAATTTTATGATTCACGTGCAGTGGTTTTACGAAATTTGACAAAATGCACATTTTTAATAAAAATCAACACATTTTAAGATTTTACGAAATGCGCTGTTTTTACGAAACCATTTGTAACATGCCATTAGATTAAAAACAAATAATTTTAATTTAATTTTGGTTTTGTATGTTTTATTGAAAAAATATTTGTTGGTATCGTCCAACCCACAAGGACTGCCACTTCCTTTGAATGGGTTGGCAAGATTCCCACAATGATGTCCTCTTGTGTTATATAGAAGACTGCCACTTCCCTTCCACGACTTGGCAAGTCCCTGTGTTGTCCAGGTTAAGAAGTGTTTTCAGGTCATCAGGTGCGTCCAGTCTCTTCCCATCTTGTTTTCTTTTCAATTGTCAACTCGATCAAACAATCGTCACCTGGACTTATTGTTCTTTTATCTTACTATAACTAATAACACTGGTAGAAAGATATGAGTGCATAAGATTACAACTAAATGTTTATCTACATATATAGGGTAAGTTGTTTTTACTGTTTGCTAATTAATTTGTTCACATCACCTGTTAACGAGATCTGATTTTTGTCACCTGGATATTTTGCTCTTTCATCTTATAACGAATAACAATATTAGAAAGATAAAATGTGGATGGTTTTGTTCATCGACATCACTAGAGAACATTGATATATTAATCATCTGCTATTGGATGTCAAACATAAACTTTGACACGTAGCCAAGTATGGGACAGTCTCCATCGGGTTTTGAACCACTGTCTTGAGCTTGAGAGTCCAATGTCCTACCATTCAACCAATGAGTCTGACAAAAAGATAACTGTGATCCTCAGTGGTCCAGTGGTAAGAGATAGGACTCTTTAAGCTGAAGACACTGGTTCAAAACCCGTTGAAAGCTGGCTCACTTGACTACATGTTGGAATTACTAAATGTTTGACATGCAGTAGCCAATGATTAACAAATAATGTGTTCCAGTGGTGTTGTTAAACAAACCAAAAAAAAAAACCAAAAAGAAAGAAAAAGAAACATTAAAATTTTGAATATCTAAAAAAGCAACCAATTATGGTACGTTTTTAATAATTTGTAATACAATGTACATATGATATATACATGTACATAATTTGTGTAAATTATAAATAAGTTTCAAACTGATTAATAACTACCCATCTCCTGAAATATTCATTTTATTACCCAAGTCGACACTGATAATTAGGAAATATTTTTCATATTTTCTTAGAAATATACATTCGTTTAACAAGGCATTTCATTGGGTCACTGTGGGCGTTATGACCATTAAGCTTGCCTGTACTAAATATGACATTATAATTTTGTAAAAGTGCAAATACCGTCACAAAAACTGGAAAAAGTACAACATAAAGTCATCAATAATGTTATAGGATAGCATTTCTCTTTGCGTAATTAGAAAGTTTAAAGAATAGAATAGTTAAAATTGTCTGGATTAATAAATAGATTATGAAACTTGTTAACATTTATTATCAAATTTATGTCCCTTGTAAAATAATTTGATAATAAATGGCAACTTGTTTAATATCCTCTATTTAATTTTCATCAACAAGTTAAACATTATAGATTTTGCAAAGTCTATCAACAAGTTAAAACAGAGATTTCAGAAGTCCATCAACAAGTTAAATATAAAAGATTTTGAAAAGTCCATCAACATGTTAAATTGAAATGTTCAGTATTTCACATGCTGCTTGCAGCAGGTTGATAACTTTTTAAATAACCTTTTGAGGCTGTCGTTGACATTTATGATCGCATTTGATTTGTTTATTATCCACTAAAGATTTATTGTATGAGAATTAAGTACAGGATATCTGTAAAATATAACAAGTACAACTTGTCTTGTTAGTTTAGTTGTCACATAGAAAGAGAACATTTTCACAATTATTTTTTTAATTTGTTAGTTTGTTTATATTTATTTATTTTTATTTATTTATTTTTATTTAATTTATTGTTATTTTTTTAATATGCTAAACATATTTAGTGAGAGTTTAAGAACGTTGATGAGCATACAAAGGGGAACAAAAAGTTATCAAAATTTTCTCTTGTATGTGCCTAAACCATAATATCAACCAGAGAATATTTTGTTGCTATTGGGTTGTGAATCACTATGCAAGTTGCAAAGATTATTATTCAGTTAATTAATTTAAATTGTTTACCAATTATATAATTTACAAATCAAAGCAAAAAAAAACTGAAAAAAAATATTCCTTGTCAATTTAACACACAAAAGGGTCACATATTCCCACATGTGACTAAATTGTGACTTATATTTCATCCTTTTAAAGAATAATAAAAGTGCTTTATATATCAGTACATCCAAACAGTAACTAGAAATTGCTGGGCACGAATAATGTTTAAATGATACTAGTTCCCTGGGCCAGTAAATATATTGTTAAATAATTTTAAGATTATTGTTGGTCCCCATTTTCTGAAAGTGTTGGGTGGGTGCCAGGAAATAAGCAATTATTTTTTAGATCGTACATTAACATCTAGAGACTGTTTCTTTACATGTCAAAGCATGATGATTTCTTAAGCTTTATCCAGTAGCTGAATTGCACAGCACTGTGCCAAGGTTAGACCACAGTGACATGTAAAGACCTGAGCTATTTAAGTGTAACAACTTGTGAGATTTATGGTAATACGACACCTAGGAGTTCTTGAGGGCCTATAGAACTGCTACTGAATACCCACGGCTGTTAATTCTTTCTGCAGTCTTCACCAATGTGTGCAGTATGCTGTTCACTCTAAATTTACACAAATAGATAAAGTTTGTTTTATTTAACGATGCCTCTAAAGCACATTGATTTTTTTATTACCCATGTGGCTCAACATATCTTGGTACATAACAAAGTGTTACATCCTAGTACTACGTCATACTGGTCAGTAACACTTTTGATGTCATACAACATCATATTATTTAGCATTGTTTGTTTCCGAAAAAGGAAACTGATTGCTTTTATTTTTGTTATTCGTTTTTTTCAAATTTAACTTAAAATTGATAATGGGTAATAAATAGGAACTCGCTTCCATTTCGCTTCATTTTTGTGTCCCTCGTGGAATAATTTTCATTGTCACTTGCTAAAGCTTGTGACAACTGAAAATTATTTAACTCGGGACATAAACATGATACGAAATGGAAACTAATTTAATATCCTATAAATCTTATCATCTGCTATTGGATGTCAATCAAATGGTCATTCTGACATATGTCTTTAGAGGAAACCCGCTGCTACCACATAGACTACTCTTTCTGATAAGCAGCAAGGGGTCGTTTATATGCACTGTCCCATAGACAGGACAGCACATACCATGACCTTTGATAAACCAGTTGTGGACAACTGGTTGGAATGGAAAAAAGCCCCACCTGCAAATGGGCCCACTAAGAACGATCGATCCGATGACTGATCTGTTCACAGCCACTCTAAATATACACAAACATGTACTTGCTTGTTGCTTTAATGAAAAAGAGATTTTTTTTTGTATGGTGGTGCTTACACAGAAATCAAAATAAGTATAGTGCTTGGTAACCCATTTAGTTACAACATGGGTTGAAATATTTCCTATTGCCTGAAGCATAATATTATCTCATCTGTACAGGATGATTCACCATCTTTGTAAGTCCTTAGTGGTTGGAATAGCAAACAAATGATCATTTTTATTATCGGATCATCTGCCCTCTTCATACATCCATTCATGAAGCACATGTGATGTATATTTGCAAGTAATTTCATCCTATACTTAAGACTGTATATACATTCGTTTGATCTCCTACAGCCAAAACAAAATATATACCAATGTATACTTTTTATAATTTAAGTCGTTACCAGGAACGCTGTATTGAGACATAGTTTACAATTTTCAATTCTACCTAAAACTCATCAAAGTTTTTACTGGTTACAGACACTACATTTTATTTTTTGTTTTTTTATTCTAATGATACTCAAAAACTATCTAACCTAAAACCTTAAAATTTTCTGTCATGTTTTATACACATTTCCAGCTTAAAATGTTTTTTTCTCCAGTGAAAATTCCATTCCAACCAGTGGTCCACAACTAGTTCATCAAAGGCCATGGTATGTGTTGTCCTGTCTGAAGAATAAAAGACTCCTTATCGGAAAGAGTAGCCTATGTGGCGGCAGTGGGTTTCTTCTAAATACATATGTCAGAATGACTATATGATTAACGTCCAATAGCCGATGAAAAGATAAAAATCAATGTACTCTAGAGGCGTCGTTAAGTAAAATAAACTTTACTTTCATATGCACCTTCCCACAGACAACATGTCACATACAACAGCGATTGATACACCAGCCATGTGCCACTGCCTGGAACAAGAAATAGCCAGTGAAAAATATGGATATGCACACTGCAGAACATCAGTCATGTATAATTTTGCCCATTATTGTGTTTTACCTGACTGAAAACAAAGTACAGTCAAACCTGCCCATGCGGTCACCTGTATTAAGCAGCCACCTATGTAAGGGTCACCTTTATTTTCTCCCAAATTAGCTAGTTTTGTATAATTTAACCTATATTAAGCAGCCACCTGTTTCAAGAGGCCACATTCTCTTACTCGCTTGCGTGGCTGCTTAAGGCAGGTTTGACTGTAGTTAAATATGTGTAGAAGGAAGTACAATTTTCTTGTACAAATGGTACGTACTGACCACAAATCAATATGTTTCATTATAATGACAACATGAGACATGGGCAGCATGTTTTGTGACGTCACTGATTACATTGTAGGTTAGACACAGCACAGTTATTATATATACATCAAAGAAAATTATTTTTCTAGCTGTACGCATGCTGTTACTTGCTATAAATAGAACATACTGACCATAGATCAATAGATTTCATTGGAATACAGGTCTTAAAAATTCAGACAGTAGTAACGGCACTTAATTGTCATCGCTAAATCCTTTAAACATCTGGGCACCAGAATGGCAGTTTCAAGAAAATTAACATACTTTCTTGTGTGCATTTGTATTTTTCTGATGGTAGTACAATGCAGCCGCAAAACAATTTTACAGTGGGTTTTATGACAGTTTTGTTGATTGGGCTGCAAATTTCAAGGGCTGGGAATAACAACAAACAACATGCTGCATTGCATGTTGGTTGATTAGTTGAATCCAAACACAAAAATAAACATCAGTTATTGGGGGGTGGGGGGGGTCAAGCAGTGTTTAAATTAAAAACATTCTAAATCACTGTAAAAAGGTGATTTATGATATGGTACAATATATAAAATATAGATAATAAATAATATAATAAATATCACTATTGTAAAAATCACAAACTCAATATAATATAAAAAATAATAAGGTTGATAAATATATTTACTGTAAAAACCTGTTTTAAAAAAGGAATAATGGAATTGAAAAGATAGCACCACATCCTCATTGCCAAATGCATGGACTCTAACTGACTGTAGGTGAGGACAATCCACCAAAATATAACTATGACACACTGTCAATATACGCTGTCAGCAGTCACACTGGCAGCATGTTGAATACATGTAGTATGCTAGATGTAATCTAATATTATATATAGAGCATGGAGCAGGATGTAGCTCAAGCAGTAGCGTTCCACTTGTGAAGTGGTCAGTCATCGGATCGATCCTTCTCAGTAGACCTATTTACAATTAGGGCTATTTTACCATTCCAACCAGTGGTTCATCAAAGGCCATGGTATGTTCTGTCCTGTCTGTGGGAAAGTGCAAATAAAAGAGGCCTTGCTGCGTATCAGAAAGAGTAGCCTATGCGGCAAAAGCAGATTTTCTAAAATATGCCAGAATGACTATACATACATTTGATATCCAGTAGCTGATGATAAGATGAAAATCAGTGTGCTCTAGAGGCTTTTTTAAATAAAACAAACTTTACATTATGTACACAGCACCTAACATTGTTTGTATACTTGCAGAAGAACCAATTTATTGCTGGACACTGTTGAACAACATTATGTGCTATAAATAGTACATGCTGACCATTGTATACTTGCAGAAGAAATAACCAATTTATTGCTAGACACTGTTGTTATGTGCTATAAATAGTACATGCTGACCATTGTATACTTGCAGAAGAAATAACCAATTTATTGCTGGACACTGTTTTTATGTGCTATAAATAGTACATGCTGACCATTGTATACTTGCAGAAGAAATAACCAATTTATTGCTATACACTGTTATGTGCTATAAATAGTACACACTGACCATCGATCTATATATTTCATTCATGTGACATGACGTTAAAGAATCAATTTCTTCCTCTGAGCCTCCGGTGGTCCAGCAGTAGAACGTCCGACTCTTAAGCTGATGTCTGTGGTTCAAAACATGTTGGAAGCTGGCTCCCAGTTGTGTCTTTAAACAAAACAAACAGTGGTTTAGTGTAGAGCATCGGACTCTCAAGTTCATAACTAAAGGCACTGATTTTCCGCAATAATGGAAATGCGGACGGAATCGCAGAAAAACCTATCTGAAACAGAATTTCAGATTTTCTCTGAGAACATTATTACTTGTCTTCAAATTCCGCAGTTTATTAATTAAACAGATTTTCCAGTGTCACTTGAAACAAAAAATGGTTGATACTTGACTACACTAATATCT
>JAULBS010078905.1:0-19600 GCA_032355785.1 Symmetromphalus regularis
ATTTTGTGGGGGCGGCCCCCCCCCCCCCCCCCCAGCTCTTAATACCCTAATAATAAAATATGTTTGAGGTATTTTTATATATTGGTTTTCTTTTTCAACAGTATTAAAGACAATTTCAGCAACAATGCAGTTTTCAGAAACACAAGTTTGATGTTTGAAGGTATAACAGCATACGTGACTGTTCTGGGAAGTAAAGTTAACTCTGGGAAGTAAAGTTAAAGCTGGGTAAAGTTAATTCTGGTAAAAAAACAAACACGAGCAGCAACAAGGCATCCGAGAAGAGCGTTCAGATGGCGGTTATGAGGTGGTTAATAAATTAGAGCACTTTATGAAGATTAAAAAGCAGAGTTCAGCATCACCGTTCTTAACAATGTATGAAAATATATAACAAGTACTTGTCTTCCTGAGAGAGGCTGGCTCGCTGGCTGGCTGGGGCAATGAAATGTTATCTCATACAATCAGGCATGGTACGATCTAAAAATGGTTTTCAATGATGCCCCTTATGATAATAAGTAAAATTAGCTTTTGCACCACCATGCGTCTAGCATAGACGACGATGACTGCGCATGACAGGAAGCTACCACTCACTTCCCCTTTCTTAGCCTGATGCTCTGACATCACACGCATTCACATAAAAAAGCAATCATGTTTTAATTTTATTTTGTTTATTATTATTGCTTTTCGCAGAATTGCGCGAATTAGCAGAGGAGTACCATGCCTGTACAATGTATGCAAAAAATGAATAATAATAAAAATGCTTTAACTAGATTTAACAGTATCATGCAATTCTTTTAGATATTAAAATTGTATAAAAATCCAGTTTCAATAAAAGACAAGCTGAGTATACACACTACTTTTAACCTATTCACGTAGCCCAGCTACAAGAACAATAAATAAATCAGTAGAGGCCCAAGAAACAGAAATTTAATAATTAAATGTTTTCTTCATTGAGTAAACATGTATATATATTTATTTATTACCCCAGTGGGCACTCATAACTAAGAAATATTTTTCATATTTTCTCAGTGAGAAATATTATAGACTGGTCTGACAAGGCATTTCATTGGATCGCTCTGGTCGTTATGACCAATAAGCTTGACTTTACTAAATATGACCCTCATTACAGTTTTATGAAAGTGCAAATTACATCACTAAAACTAGAAAAAGTACAACGTAAGGTCATTCATAATGTTATAGGACAGCATTTCTGAAAACTCTCACAATTAGAAAGTTTAAAGTACAGAACAATTAAAATTGTTTGGTGTAATAAATAGAATATCAAACTTGTTACCATTTATTATCAACTTTAAGTCCTTTATAAAATAATGCGCTACAGCTCATGACGAAGAAAAATTATTTCACTCGGGACATAAATTTGATAATAGCAACACATTTAATATCCTCTCTCTCTCTATATATATATACATACATTGTATATTAAAATCACTTTTAGGTTTATCTCAAAACTCTACTGAACTACAAAATAACAATTTAAAAAATGGCCGACTGCCCAGGCGGACAGCCATTAAAATGGTTTTTGTTTTAATTTTCGCTACCAACCCATGACAAATATATGATTCCATTCAACAAGACGAACCCAATTAACAAGTTTTGGAAAAATCCAATACAAAATACATACTCTTTAAAACACTAATATCGTAATGATGCCATTCTCTCAGTGTTTCCTTCTATTTGATATACTTTAAAATCTGACATTCAAAGTATTTCAAAAATGTATTTGAGGTTTCTTTTCTTTTTTGTATGAAAAATAGAAGAGGCACTGACATGTACAATATAAATTGATAATGATACGACTTCTTACCGTATGTTTCCTATTTAACGCCCTGGGACGATACATTTTGCAAATTTGGAGTTTATTGAGTTTACAATAGTTGGAAATCATGTTTTTACTGTTAAATATAGCGTCCAATACAGATTACTAAAGATCATGCCATAGTATCCGATGTATGTTTCATCACATACTTTGGATACAATGGCATGATCATTGATTTATGTCAATGGCACAGCTTCTTTTATGCACATGCCTACATATTTGTTTTCAAAAAATGCTTCAGAATGCTGGTGCGGCAATACAAACATGAAATTTTCCAGTGGGGGATGTGACTTCGGATACCCCGTCCCGAGAGGAACTGTGTCGACACATTTATTTATGCCACGCTACGCCCCTGTATGCTGGAGTAAAATTTAAAACATGTTTCATTACATACTTTTGATTTATGTGCTGGGGGAAGTCATTTTATTTTGCAAAGTGGACGGTGGCGTTAATTAGGGAAGGTATGGGTGTTAAGTAGGGAATATACGGTAACGATTTCAATGAATAAATAAACTAGTGATACTGAACCCTTCGTGTATCTGTACAAAACCGTATATCTTTTCAAAACCGTATATCTGTACAAAACCTCAATCGAGATACATGACCACATTACCAGCTGATAACAATAAGCTGTGACAATGAATAAGAAAAATTAAACTACTACCGTAACTACTCGTAAGTAAAACGTGCTTAAAAGAAAGAAAAAAAAACAGTGTTCCACATCACATAGAAATATAGTACCTCCTGATACTCAAAATTACGTAATAAGAAGGGAGGGAAAGGGTACTAACAAATAAAGGCAATCTGCCACAAGAGGTATAAACATATACCGCTTTTTTACTGAGGTATAACTTGTACAATTTCAGCCATTGAGTGAATGTAATCGGGTCTGCTAATTTAAGTGATAATTTAAATGAGAATTAAACTACCACATATGTTAATATGTACTTTTATACCCTTTAAGTTTCCCTTCTGGAATTCTGAATACCCCCTGACTTTTCTACAAGGAAGTCTGGATACCCTGACTTTTCCTGAGGATGTGGAACACTGAAAAAACAACAACCCTCCAAATGCCCAATGCTGAGATTTTAAATGGTTAAAACAAAATTTCACACACTGCATTCAAAATGGAAAACAAACTTGTACAGGTACAACACCACTTTACCGGTAATAAAATGGAAGATAAACTGTGAAATAAAAAATCGATAACTTACACGGTAAATAAATTAGTAAAACATATTCAGATGTAGAATTAAAATGTAAATTTAACAGAGAAAAAAAAACATATATGTGCATTGTTACTTTTAAACTGGTGGCAATTTAGTACGACCATGTTTGTATGGGCAGTACCAAATTGGGTTTTGTTTTTGTTTGTTTAGTAAATGGACAAAATATTTCAGTTTTTGTTTATGACACTGTAACTTTTACACTGATATCAATTAAATACCATGTTTGTATGGGCAGTACCAAATTAGGTTTTGTTTTTGTCGGTTTAGTAAATGGTTTGTGTTTATGATGACACAGCTACACATTATGTTGCAAAATTAAAATCAGCTGCTTGTTCTGGAGAACTGTGGTTTGTAAAAGAAATTAATATGAATAAAACCAATGTATTACCATTAGAAAGATAAAAATGAACATAAAGAATGCAAGTGAATGAAATGTTTTAAAAATGCAAGTGAATGAAATGTTTTAAACTGAATGACGTTAAAGTTTAAATGAACCATTTTATTTATTCATTATTAAAAAATATATATATTTATTTATTAAATATAACATTTTTATTTAAATTAAATTTAATTAAACAAATGTCTGCTCTAAGCAGATCAAGAATGTTTAGGTTTACCATTTTATTATTATTTTGTTTATTTATTTATTTGCTCTAACGGACATTTTGACTAAAATAGGATAAAAATAAAATTACATTCTGCTTAATTTTTTGTTTAAATCTTTCCACTGCTCACGTTACAGTCAATGAAATTTACAGGAGATGGCATAAAATGAAACGAGAGTATAAACTGAAAAACTTCCCATTGAGAACTTACTTCTGTCTAATAGTATATAATATCCAAATACCTATTTACTTAAACAAATGTCGTAGCCAATCAAGCAAGTCACATGCAGGTAAAGACTAAATATGATTTTCTGAGAATCAAAACAAACCAGGATAAATTTTATTTTATTTGTACGTGGTAACTAGGGATTCTTGCTTCATAAATCTATAATCCAATAATAATAAAAGTGGTCTTACACAGGGCCGGATTTAAACAATGAGGGACCTGGGGCACCTTAGATTTCAAACCTCAACACAGAAATTAAATTACATGACAAAAAAAAAAAAATAGAATTATATAATTATTACATTTGTTTAATAAAGGAAGTCTTTAGTATGGGGGGTGCTAATCTGGTTGAGGGGCCTAGGGCCGTTGCCCCCTTATAAATCCGTCCCTGATCTTACGTCACAAGAGATTCTAAAACCATTTTGATGAACCTAAATTTTACATCTGAATATCCTCTTATTCGGTCACAGCACTCACATTTATAAACGATATCAGCAGCCATAAATATATACCTTCGTCATCATCATTATCAGTGTGCAATGATAAATATATGTAAATATGAAAAAAATCAACGGCTTCAGCAATCATAACCAACGCATTGTTGAGCACACAGTGACATACAGACAGACAGACAGCGATGGTTGAGAGTAACAATATGTACAATAAATAAGGGATGCATGCATATATAAAACTCATGCATGCAAAAATAATAAATAAAGTCAATTAACCGACCTGCCCTACACGTATCTGCAAACCCCCAGTTAGACTTGGGGCAATTTGTGCACAGTATGCGATAAGGTTAATTCATACTTCAAAGCCAACCTCGAAATGCAAGTAGTCGTACCCTATGGAATCTAAGCTAAATTATGTTTCTGCATAAGTCAGCGAGTAGTCGTACCCTATGGAATTTTAGCTATATTTTGTTTCTGCATAAGTCAAAAAGTAGTCGTACCCTATGGAATTTTAGCTAGATTTTGTTTCTGCATAAGTCAGCGATTATTCGTACCATATGGAATCTAAGCTAAATTTTGTTTCTGCGTAAGTCAGCGAGTAGTCGTACCCTATGGAATTTTAGCTATATTTTGTTTCTGCATAAGTCAGCAAGTAGTTGTACCCTATGGAATTTTAGCTATATTTTGTTTCTGCAAAAGTCAACAAGTAGTCGTACCCTATGGAATTTTAGCTATATTTAGTTTCCTCATAAGTCAGCAAGTAGTCGTACCCTATGGATTCATTGCTAAATTTCTGTTCTGCATGGAAGTATGCAAGTAGTTGTACCCCATGGAATCCTAGTTATATTTCCATTCTGCATGGAAGTCGATGAGTAGTCATTCCCAGTGGATCTTAGCTAAATTTTGTTTCCGCATAAGTCAGAAAGTAGCCATTCCATGTTAAAGTTAGTAACGTTGGCGAATATTCATTCCCTATGGAATAGCGAATAGTCATACCATATTTAATCTTAGCTAGATTTCCATTCTGCCTGGAGGTTGATGGAAAAGTATGAACCAACCAATAGATGGAATTGATCACAGGGTGTTGGCAAGTACAGATTTATCAACCACATTACACATCAAAGTCATTGACAATGCCAGGCCCGTACGCAGGGGGTGCAACAGGTGTGTACGCACCCCCTAAATCTGTCGAGGTCAGTAAATGCAAATTTGGATTGACACTAATTTCATAGAATAACGTTAAAAACGAAAATAAAACATTCGAGCTTTCACAAACGCACCCCCGTAAAGAAAATCCTGCGTACGGGCCTGAATGCAGACACTTTTCATACCAAAAATATTTCATGAATAGCAATTTCAAACACTTTAATTAATAAAACCATGTACTAAACATAGATGAAAAAAGGTTTTTGTTTTTATTGATGTTATATCTAGTGTAATGAGAGAATAAATATGACCAGTACACTGTGAACCAATCGTGGTAAGATGTACAATGCTGACTGAGAAAATGGAAAGAGGTGAAGACAGTAAAGCCCACACCGACTGAAAACCTGAATGGTTTAGAAATACTGGCAACTAAGAACACGAGTATTCCAGTATAATATACATTTTTTAATATCTTCTTCTTGTAAAATTTTAATCTGTAAGTGAAATTAAATTAATTCTGTGCAAAAACTTACATTTGCAAGCACTTATCAGTAACCTATAGAATCTGAAAGTCTGAACAGTAACTTTCAGTTTGACAGTCTTAATATGAACCTAGAGGGCTTCGTCTTGATAGTAACCTACAGACAGGTATTCTCGAATATGAACCAACACTGCTCCTTTTAATAGTAACTGGCTAACTAATAGGCATAATACATCTGAGACTAATAGTCTTAATATGAACCTAGTCTTTAATAGCAGCTAAGAAACAGTCTTAACAGTAACCTACAAAGTGAGTCTTAATTTGAACCTAGACTGCTCTTTTTAATATTAACTTACAAATTGGTAGTCTTAATATGAACCTACATTGGTTGTCTTGATAGTAACAGACAGGTATTTTTAAAATGAACCTAGACTATTTTAATAGGAACCTAGAAACTGGAAGTCTTAGTCTGATATTAGTCTTAATATGAAACTAAACAGATAGTCTTTAATAGCAGCCAAGAGACAGTAAGTCTTTAACATGAACCTATTTTGCTAGTTTTAATAGTGACCTACAAACTGGTATTCTTAATAGTAATTGTCTGAGATATTACTAGTCTGAAAAGGAACCTATTTTATTAACAGACAAGAGACAGATAGACTTTACATGAACTTTGTAAGTTTTAACAGTAACCTTAAAATTAGTAGCCTTAATATGAATCTAGACCACTTGTTTTAATATTAATCTACAAATTGGTAGTCTCAATATGAACCTACATACATTTATTCTTTAATACGAACCTAGACTGCTTTTAGTGAGACACATAGTCTTAATATGAACCTAAATGGGTAGTCTTCGATAGCAGGCAAGAGACATCTTAACATGAACGTACATACTGGTAACCAGAAACTAGTGTAGTATTCTTATAATTGGTAACAGACTGGGGGGAGGGGGGGCAAACACACAATAAAGGAGAATATAACTGGTTAAGTTTAACAAGAAGTGGGTCAAACCTTAATAATGATATACTGTTTAAAAGTAGCTTGTTTCAAGTTTTAGTCATACAGACCAGGCGAACAGAACACCATGCGAGTAAAGCATTCTTTCTTTCTGACAAAGCTCAAAAATAATTAAGTGATTTTAATTCATCCATTGAACTTAATACATTCGAGAAACTGAATTTTAAAAACACCATCTGTAATTCAAACAAAATAAGACACTCACAACCTGCTCAATTGGTTACACTTGTAGTTTTGATATAAAAAATGTATTTCAAAACTGGTTTTAATAATATATATCAAGATGGAAGAACCAATGAAGGGGAAAATACACCAGTTAAAATAAAAGTAGCCAATATCTTTTGTATTAAATAAAAAACATTTTGAAGTTGAATCCTATCAACAGATTGCCCAAGAATCCAGAACAGGTAACTCAGTTTACACCAAGAGGACTTGAACCAGCAACCTCTGAAATTCCAGTACTAGTGTTATCATCAGTGTTGCCATGTTGAGTGAGTTGAGATAAACATTAACTTTGAAGAAACCCACTTGTATCAACAGGCCCGTAGCCAAGGAGGATATCCTCCCAGCAGGATTGAGAATTCCGATAAAATGAAAGTAATTATATACAGTAAAGTATTCTTACAAAGAATTATGACTATTTGTTCGTGATAGCAGTAGTTTGCTGTACACATTTTACTAAAGAGTAAAGTTGGCCGCCATTCTCGTTTTGCTTACTAAATGTATTGTTGTATAACGGCCTGTGTGGAAATAAACTTAGTCTTTGTTCGCATGTGTTAAGTCTATCTCGCTTCATTGCAACTTCATTAACTTTTCAACGGTATCCAACAAGAAGACTAACATGCAAAACTCACTACACTAAAGTACACTAATTAGCGTTAATTAATCGGATATTGTGTTAGTGTCACAAATTTAATCTTTAATTGACACGATGTTTCAAAGTAAACAGGCAGCCATTCACTGATTGATATTTTAAGTGTGGTCGTTTTGCCGACATTGTCGATATTGCAGCTGATTGGTTAGATGCAAATTACTTTAACAAAAATTAGGTTTATTTCCCATTTGCTGTATACACACTAATTTACACTGAAGTTGACATTTGGGACAAAACATTTGGTTCATTTTATAAGTTAATTCCTTATATATGGTTCGTTATAAGCATTAAAATTTGTTACTAATATACAGGGACAAAACACGGGTCTTTACGATCAGTTCATTCTATCCAGTAGTTTATTGTAAGCATGTTCTTTGTAAGAGTACTTAACTGTAGATATTTTTTTTAATTATTGATGAGTTCCGTCTACATGACATTTCGATCCCCCCCCCCCCAAGAAACATGCTGGCGACGGGCCTGATAGTTACATTGATGTAATATTAAACACATATGACCTACATGTATTTAGAGAGGATCTGAATTCTAAAACATTTATAAGCCATCATCCACAACAAAACGGTATTAAAAAAGAATCAAATTCTGTACAAATTCAAGCACGCAATTCTAAAATTAAATATGAGAATAAATACTATTATGCACTAAATGTGCTACACGACAGATTAAAAAGAAAAAAACACGAATAATTTTGTTAAAAATATGAGCACTCTCGAAAAGTCTCATCAACAATAGAAACACGTATTGAGTTAACATTGACACTCTTCAAGAGTAAAACATGCCAAAACAGCATTTCAATCCAACAGATTCCGAGTCAAACCACAGCGACACTCCAAAACAACACAGTACCACACAAACACCACATCGCAATTCAATCCTAATATTTGGTCATTTTAGTTATTCTTAGCAAAATAATTTTTCACCATATATTCCATCTAAAAGGCCAACGACTGACCAATTTCGACCAATCAAACTGAGAATTAGATAATCTGGCCATGTTTCAACTAATCGAGAGCTCTCTTACAATATGGACATTTTCCAACCAATCCAGAGCTCTCTTACAATCTGGACATTTTCCTACCAATCCTGAGCTTTCTTGCAATCTGGACATTCTCCTACCAATCCAGAGCTCTCTCTTACAATCTGGACATTTTCCAGCCAATCGATCGCTTTCTTACAATCTGGACATTTCCCAATCAATCAAGAGTTCTCTCTTACAATCTGGACATTTTCCAACAATCAAGAGCTTTCTTACAATCTGGACATTTTCCAAACCAATCGAGATCTCTCCCTCACAACCTGGACATTTTCCAACCAAACAAGACCTCTCTCTTACAACCTGGATATTTTCCAACCAATCAAGAGCTCTCTCTTACAATCTGGACATTTTCCAACCAATTGAGACCTCTCTCTTACAATCTGGACATTTTCCAACCAATCCAAAGTTCACTCTTACAATCTGGACATTTTCCAACTAATCAAAAGCTCTCTCTTACAACCTGGACATCTTCCAACCAATCAAGAGCTCTCTCTTACAATCTGGACATTTTCTAACCAATCAAAAGCTCTCTCTTACAACCTGGACATTTTCCAACCAATCAAGAGCTCTCTCTCTCACAACCTGGACATTTTCCAACCAATTAAGAGCTCTCTCTTAGCAAATGGCAATTTTTTCACCAATTATACGACAGTTTTATATCAGATCATTTTTCAACCAAGTATTTCAAAGCTAGGAGCACATGACCAAATTTCCACCAGTCATTCATATGTAATTTAAAACAAACTGCTGCCCTTGATATCAAAAAGTTGCACAAAATCACAAAAAACACAGATAATTATACGTATATGGAACTATATACTACTACACATAATATATTTCAAACTATTTACTTCATCAAAGGTGCCATGGTTACCAGTCAAAAACAGCTGCACCTCAAATCTGACAATTATTACCAAGCATATATCCTCTGAATAACGTTTAAAAAAGAAATCAAGTTTACGTAACCATTTTAAAATATGATTAAAAAGAAATCAAGTTTACATAAAGATTTTAAAATGTGTTTAAAAAGGTACGTACATCACATGTACAAACAAAATTCCACCTAAAATGAGTGTTTGGTTATGATGTAAAATGTTTGTAAATTTAGGACATACATGTATGGTTATAAAACTGTTACAGGTTTTTTTTTAAATCCAGGCATGTGTTATTTTATCAATTTTGGGTAATTTTATTTATGGGCAATGGGACACTTACAGCATTTTAAGTTTAAGATAAATACCCAGACCTGCCTACCCATATAAAACCCTTTCAGGAATCTAAGGCCACTAAACATGATTTCTCAGGAAATCTACGGGTCCTGTCAGGAATGCACCACAAGTAACAACGGAATTGTTCTTTGAATCTAGTCTCGGCTCAGCTTTCAAGTTTGGCTCAAAATCTTTTTACAGGAAGTGGAAACGCAAAACATTGACACTACGCAAGCGCAATATCATTTGACGTTCTCCCATTAAGTTATGCAAACCGAACTCCGACAAATTAAAATAAATTAATAATAATAATAAATAAATTTAAAAAATAATAATCCAGGCAACTCGGCCAGACAGCGGAAAGTTGACTGTATGACCGGAATGCCACAGTTTGTGGACTGTCCAGAAATATTACGGAGAAACTGGAAAGGTAGGCAGGTCTGAATACCTAAAGACTGAAGCAGGGTATAATGACAAACGGTACCGTTCGACATGCGTATCTTTTAGCCAGAGCTGGTCACGTGTGTCTATTGGTATAGATATAATACTTCAATCTTTATATTTTTTATATTTACACAACATATGAAACCACCCAACATACAAGCCTATTGATTAACATCAATATAGATATATTTATTTAAAAACTCCCACAATCAATTAATAATTCATATTCCACTATAAGAAATGTAGACGGCCAATGCTAGCCATTTTAAACAATAAAATATTTTTTTTAAATATAATAAATTTATACATGAAATAAAATCTATACAAGGGCCAGGTTCAAAATTCCTTTTTTAAAAATATATTACAATAAATTTATATATGAATATGAAACCCAAATGCTTTGGATTTTAATCTGATTTTAACATAACCAAAACAATCTGGTATTAAACAAGTCAGCACGTCACAAAATCCAACAACAAAAACATGTCGTATACAAACAGCTCACATCGTACACACAGAATATGCATCTGATAAAAAACGTGTCAGAGAGGTGCAAACTCTCAATTAAGGCCAAGGAAAAAAAATTAGTGTCATTATATTTACTGAAATTTTCAAGTTCCTTGAGAATTTATTTTAACAAATTTTGCTACAAAAACATGCGTTATCTCACATTTTGTCTGTGTTTACAAGAACTATTTCACTTAAAATCTCCAACAGAATCACCCATTACAAACATCAGTCAGGGTTCCTGCATCCTCACGTCAGGAGTCACTCCGAGTCCGTTTGGACTCCTGACCAATATAGCTCATAAAAACCTGGGCCGAGAAAACATATTTTGATTGGAAACATCATATCATGAGAAGATTGGAAGCATCCAACCACAATTTGGCTTTCAATGCATAAACTTCACAAAGTGTTGGGGAATTTTCAACAAGAACATGACAGTTGCCGATCTAGCTTATAAGACAAGCGATCTGATTGGATAATATTTTAAAGTATGATCTCACCAAAAATGTTTTCGTATAGATGGTGCGGTAAGCAGCCCAAGTTTTTATGAGCTATATTGGTCAAGGGTCCAAACGGACTCGGAGTGACCCCTGATGTTGTGAGAATGGGATTCCTGCAGTCTTCCAAGAATAAAATTTGAAAACCTTTCCAAGACTTTTTCAAAAATGTAATGACTTTTTGCACACTAATCTGAAAAAAAGGTACAGATGTATCACTTTGCCATGTGTTAGAATTATAATGTGGAAAAATTGAATGTTCTACCTACATAAAAAGACGGGGTTTATAATCTTCAGGGAGGAAAAACTAAAAACGGACATAATGCTTTACAAGAAATAATTAAGACAGATCACTCGCACCCAGATAAAATCGAAAAAAATCTGGATCGATTTGGAAATGTTTTAATTAAAAAATGTTGGCCGAATCAGAAATTTCAAAACTTTTCCACGACTTTTTAGTTTTAATCAGGGGCTTACCTGGCTTATAAAAGAGGGGTCCCTGACACTTACCTGTTTCTTTTCTGCGGGTCCCAACCTAAAACCTATTATACAAGAGTTGCAGAAAACAGGTTTTGCATTAAGAAAAAATATTTATTCTGTCTTAATTTTAATCTGTTTTATATTGAATAAATTAATTCTTTTCTATGGCACTAAAATGTCCCACTACACCATCCACTTCACAAACTATTGTTTATTCACGACCGAGTCGATTATATAACCAAAATAGTTTTGAAATTTTATAGGACTCCCATGGGACGCAGTGTCTCTGATTTTGGGGGTCCAGATGACATTTTAGGGAATCCTTTACGCAGGTTTTGGGAGTCAGGTAAATCCCTGTTTAACCAAACTTTCAAAACTTTTCCAGGGTTTAAATGGCCGTGTGAACCCAGATCAGTATTTCTAACTGTCACTATGCACCTACAAATAAAAATTAATTTAAAATATAATTTTAAAAAATCTTTTACGCACCATATTCCTTTTAACCTTCTGGACACTGAAGGCGACATTTCTCGACATGCTGTTATAACCACGGTTAACCTTAAAAAAAAAGTGTGGTGTGATACTTTATTTTCTGGGCACATTGGAGTTATCTTCCCTAAAATAATTTTCTATACATTTTTTGTTACGAAACTGCCGATTTACTTCTTGGAAGTTCATAGTTTTTCTTGACAATTTTAGCTTGAAAAAAAGTTTTTCTCGACAAAATTTACGCGATCAACAACAATTAATTCAGTAGTCTAAAGGTTAAAGACACTAAATGGTTTTTTTTTTACTTGGCCGTATAGGTAAACATTACACAGCTGGTACATACAGAAGTTAATGTAACATCAATGACGATAACATAATTATATTATAATATAGATATATATATATATACATATATGATATATACAAACATGGAGGCTACACAGCAACACGCCCGACGACTCATTGTAACGTGCAGTTTAACACGCCTCTACATACAAACATGTAGACAAACTAGGCATTCACACGTAATATATAATTTAAAGAAAAACTACCAGGATTTTTAGCAATAAGTTTATGGGTCTGTTACTTATCACGAATACAAAGTATTTTTGTGAAAATATATTAAATAAAATTCCATATTTCATACTCATATTTATAAAAAAATTCCAGCCCTCGAAATTCAGATCATCTCATAAACTCATATTTAAAAAAAAAAAAAAAAAATTTGTTTAAATTCCAGCCCTCGAAATTCATATCGTCTTACGACAGCAATTAAGTTAACAAAATAACAAGGTAGATACCCAATAACGATCAGATCAATTAATTATGCAACAGCTTTTTTCAAAGGTTCTGCTTATTGCCATCGCAAATTTCGAGGACTGTAATTTCAAGATGAGAAAAAGATGGATTGTGTTTTCGACACAATTACAGGTTAGCAACAGACCCTAAAAATGAGACGGCAACTAAATGTATTAAACCCTGTTTTAAGCAATCACCAGAGGGAGTTATACAAAGCGTCCTCTTAAGACAGGTGGCTGCCTAATAGAGTATTGGGTAATAAATTAACATGATTTGGGACAACAGGGAACAAGGCGTGTATGGGTAAACACGGTTTAATACAAGTTACATTGCTCCAAAGTAAACAATATGCAAAAATAAAAATAAATGATTTTATAAGAGCAGGTTTATTGTTTTGTATTAGTTATTATTTGTTTGTGGGCTTTCATCAACCTATATCATGAAAATACACAACCTGCTTATCACAAAAATAAACAAATTCCAAAAACCCAAAAATATATGTGACCTGCCTCCCCGAAACAAGTCTCAACTCATGACCTGCTATCTGTTTTAATTTTGTTTTTAACTTAAAGTCATCAAATTGTGTAATATGCTACAGTTAACCTATATAGCTCTAAATATATAATTATACATGTTTAGAAGTACTAGAAAAACTGATGGTATAGATGAGAAAACTTTTAAATCAAATTTTCTCAAAATGGCCACCTGAATACCTTTCAACTTCAAACAGCAATAACTGCAAGACTAATTTCAGTACAAACTTGATTCAGGTAAAAACAGCTAAATTTTACAATTCATTTCGTGGTGGCAGGTCACATATATCATATTCCAAACCACAAATTTTGTTTTAAATTTAGAAAATAAATTATTGTTCAGCTAAAAACAACGTAACATGGTTTGTAAACGTTCTTACAATAACAGTGGTGTGAACCTGGCTTCATGCAGGCTACATGTACATCATATATATCTAATTCAGTCAGCAATATGTTCATTAAAGACTTACTGAATGGTAAAAATCAATATCTGTATAACATTTCTGTAAAATCTGTAACTTTCTAACATTTCTTCAAAGATACACACACAAATATCCCCAAATATCTTAAAATACATAAAAACTAAACTGTTTCCAGCATGACCTATATGTCTACACAGACTTGCAGTTCACATCAATAAATTATTTCACTTAAAAACAACTGTTACAATAACATGGTTTGAATGCAATTCACATTTCACATAAGCCTAATGAACAGGACTTTTTTTACACTTTGTATGTCAACGATTAAAAACCACACTTTTTTCAGCCACCATTAAATAACACTGCATGCACACTTCAAGTATTATACAGAATGATGTAATATTTATAGTTAACATCCGTAAGACCGTAGTTACAACACTACAGCCTATTCCAAGCTGGCATCATGCTTATAAAACTTTCACATTCTAGCCAAGGACAGCATTGTTTGTGTAATGACACCCCAGGACATTGTTTGTGTAACGACACCAAAGGACATTGTGTAACAACACTCCAGCACATTGTTTGTGTAATGACACCCCATCAATTCGTTTTTTTTCCATTGCATATTGCGATACGACACCGGTTATTTTGTGCCTTTTATATACATGTACACTTACACACAGACAGGATAGCACATACCATAGCCTTTGATTAACCAGTTGTGGACCACTGCTCGGTGTAAGTGCTATACACCTACCCAATGAGCCTTGCAGAACACTCATTCTGGACTGTAGTATAGTGAGCGTATTGTGATTGGGTGGGGTTAGTCGACGAGTATGTACACTCACAAAAATATATAACAATGCCTATTGAGTCATGTTTAAAACCAAAATATCTTTGCAATTAACTTGAAGAATTCTAACTATATCTTACATACCTTTCAGAGTATGCAAATACATGGGGTTGGGGTAGTGATGGAGGGTAAAAAAAAATATGGTAGATTACTCTAGCATTAGTACTTTAAAAACAATTCTTTACAATTTAAGCCTTATGATCACACAATGTTTTATAAGCATGAGTCCAGACTGCATCATACATGTATGTATATTCAGTTTGGTAGAAAACTACTATCATATCAATTTGTTATGAGAAAATGGATACAATGCATGCAATATCTTTCCATATCCCCTGTAGACTAACATCCTCACAATGCTATCAACTCACACATGAAGTGATTTGTCGGCTTCATAGCCAACGTCAGATAACAATTTCCATATTTAATATAAAAAAACAAACAATAAATATTCAAAACAAGCTAGACTCGTAAGCTTTGAAGAACACACATGGAGATGAAACAAGCACATCTGTAGGAAGTCAACTTATTGCTTTAGAACCAAAAGGGTGTAAGTCTGGGTCTGGCACTTACTGGTATCACTGAATGCCCACAAGTGATGTATTTGGACCAGAAAGAGTGTATGTAGGTTTCTGAAGCTATACCACATTTATCTTGAAATCAAAAGATATTCTACATAAAACATGCCTAGCTGAGAAACAGTTTTTGGCCCTTTTCTTCATTATCTGCTAACCCAACTTACAACCTTTTGGTTCTGAAGCAGCGAACTCTTCATTTTAACAGAATCCATTACAAATGAATACTGGGATACAATAAAACTGTCTTCATGAAAAAAAAGAAAATAGTTATTCTGGACCTCTGCTGTGGGGATTAGAACCATCATTCTCAAAGACAGTCCAGCGCTCTACAACTGAGCTGATAGTGGAATTTCTGTATCAGCTCAGAAGCTAGAGCACTGGACTTTCAAACTGAGAATCATGGTTCGAAACACCACAATGGAAGTTAACCGTCTGTTATAGTGGAATTTCTGTATCAGCTCAGAAGCTAGAGCACTGGACTTTCAAACTGAGAATCATGGTTCGAAACTCCACAATGGAAGTTAACTTATGTGTTATAGTGGAATTTCCTTATTAGCTCAGATTGTTGAGCACTGGACTTTCAAACTTCAGAGGACCCCATTGCAGTTTTGGTTATTTTCCGTTCCAACCAGTAGTCCACAACTGGTTCATCAAAGCCAGTGGTATGTGCTGTCCTGTCTGTGGGACGGTGCATATAAAAGACCCCTTTCTGCTTATCGGAAAGAGTAGCCTATGTGTTGACAGCGAGTTTATTCTAAATACATAAGTCAGAATGACAATATGATTGACGTCCAATAGCTGATAAGATAAAAATCAATATGCTCTAGAGGCGATGTTAAATAAAACAAATTTTATTTTACAAGATTTTCAGTACTGCTCAGATGCAACATAGAATCCCATGATACCAATCCCTTGGGAGTCAATCCCCTAGGATGTCATACCCCAATAAAGAACGCCATCAAACACAAACCCATATTTCCAGAATTTCACTATGGGCATCCTATAATGGCAATTTTTTGTAGGCAAAACAGCTGTTGGTGAAATGGGAATAAACCTATGCAAATAATTTAAATAACTGAACAATCAATGTACCTAGATTAAAAAACCCAAAACAATGACAAACTACCAGTTACTTAAATTTTAAAATTATTGTCCTATTTCTCAAAAGAATGTCTGCCTTACTGCCCCATATAGCCAATATGTTTTTGTAATGGCAGTGACAAGTGGGGGGTAGGGGGGGTAACCATAAAATATTCTACCATACTGACAAGGTTGATGTTAATATTACAAACTGTATGATCGTAAATGAAATAAGCAGACCTCGTAGTAAGACCGACAGACTAAACCATATGCAAATAAAGACCTATATAGTGAACACAGTCAAATATCTCACAGTGATAACCGTAAGTTTGACGTCACCTCGGTGCCAGGCAGCATAAAACATGTAAACACTACACGAATATCACAGATTATTAGAAAAATTTAACACAAATATAAGCTACGCTACAAATCAGGTAGAAAACTTTTGTTAAAGGCAGTCTGTCACAAGATTTTGACAACAAATTCTCTTTCTTTCACATTCCTTTTTGTTTTTTTTCTTTCTGTTCCAGAAGTAATTAAATGCCAATATAGTTATGTACAAGTAAAAATTAATAATTAAAAATTTAGTGTCTCAGTAATAAATATCCTATGTAATCTGTCTTGTATAGAGATATGATTTTATTATGTTAACAGTTCTGTCATTCAGATAAAAGGTTTGTCAAAAGTCCAAGATATTCTTCAGGGTCTGGTCCAAACTCTGCAACTGATTTTGAATATTTTGTCTTTTTATTTTAAAGTTCTTTTCGTATTAACAAAAATAAAATTTGTATGTCATGTTATACTAATGTATACTGCAAATCAGAAAATTACAGTATAAAAGATATCAACGAGAAAACTGACCACAGGGGTCAAACTTCGGTGTTTGGGGGAGGAGGGCACCCTAATTATTGCCTTGGATTCCCAGGAATCAAGAGGGGACCAATTCAGTTTTGAGAACACACCAGAGGCACAGCAATATTTGCCTTCGTCATAAGTGAAGTTGAGATGACATTGCAGCAAAGGGACAGGACGGCATGGCAAATGTGTCAACGCCTTGGTGAAATTCGACCCCTGATACTGCATATTTTCTTCTTTTTTTTGACGGCAGTACTGGATGCAGGATTTCTGAAACGGGGGGGTCCAAATGTGGATTTCTGAAAAGGGAGGGTCGAAAAGTGATGAGTGAATACAAAAAGGTGAAAAAATTGTAAAGGTTCACGTCCTTCCACTCGTAAAATGAAAAAAACAAATTTTACATTTGGGAAAGGGGGTCCTGATTCCCTAGACCCCCCACTGGATCTGTTAGTGGCAGTATAATGTTGATGCATACCAATTACCGCAGATTTTATGGTGGTACAACTTATTACTGCTGTACATTTCAAAAGATGACTTATTAAATAATCTTTAACCAAGATAAAAAAAACAACTCTAAATTGAGGATTTTTTTCTATTACGTATATAACAATATAACAGAGCCAGTGAATTTGTTTCAATAATCCTCGACAGACTGCCTTTTCAATACACATTAAGAGCTTTATTCGTTCATAGCAAAGCTTAAAACAGACTGATCAATGCATGCACGCACTGTGGTTTATTTGACTATGTACAATGGCTGACTCCCAATGAGATGTAAAAAAAAAAAATCACCTTCATTCTCTCAAATCTCACGCTTAACACTCACTAATTCCAGCCCGTCCCAGTCTTCGACTGCGAGCCCCACCCACCAACATGACCAGGACTGTGAGAGGGCGCGTCGTTCGTCTGCGAACTGCCCCAGCCGAGAAAACTTCCCCCGTTGCCCGCACAACTCGTGCCGTTGCCCACCGTGCTGAAACCAGCATTGTTATTGGCTGTATTTGCGGGGTTGTCTCCGCTGCTAGCACTTCCTCCCTGATTTGTTAGACCAAGAGGTCCCCAGCCCCCCTGGCTGCTGAGAACGGCCTGGGCGGCGGCGAGCATTGCATGGTTGAGCTGCAATGCGCCGAGGCCAAGGTTTCCTAGACCGAGGTTGTTGTTAAGATTACCAGGCAGCGCGCTCCCGTGGTTACTTATTGCCTGATTTGAACCTCGGCTTCCGGGGCTCCACGAGCTCGGTCCGTAACCCGGACTAAACCCACTGAACGGGCTGTGGTTCAAACCAACACGTCGGTCCTTTTCATTGTTCTTTGGAGCCGCCCCGCTGATGTGGACACTGGCACCCTTTATGATGTGGTCCTCGCCACACAGCGACTGAGCGATATCGGGATCTGCGAACGTCACAAATGCAAACGCTCGAAATGGTTTTGGGATGAAAACGTCGACAACTTCGCCGTACTTGCTGAAGTGATGTCGGAGGTCATCAGAGGTCATATCTTCGGTACAGCGGCCGACAAAAACCTTCCGGTTCATCATCTGTTGGGCTCCTTCCTGAAGTATACAATTCTAAAACTAATCAATATTGATGGCATCATCCTGAACTTATAAACATGATACAATTCTAAAACTTATAAACATGATACAATTCTAAAACTTATAAACATAATACAATTCTAAAACTTATAAACATGATACAATTCTAAAACTTATAAACATAATACAATTCTATAACTTATAAACATGATACAATTCTATAACTTATAAACATGATACAATTCTATAACTTATAAACATAATACAATTCTAAAACTTATAAACATGATACAATTCTAAAACTTATAAACATGATACAATTCTATAACTTATAAACATGATACAATTCTAAAACTTATAAACATAATACAATTCTATAACTTATAAACATGATACAATTCTA
>JAULBS010078916.1:6870-19598 GCA_032355785.1 Symmetromphalus regularis
CCCCCCCCCCCCCCCCCCCCAAGGACGCGATACCCTCCCCCACCCCTCCCACACACATTTGTGAGCCTTTTATTTTACACATTAATGTTTGCCATTGTAACCAAAATCTGATATAGAGTTCGTATCCGATCCGTCAGTCCCCCACCCAACCCACTCCAAAAGTCATTCATACGAGCCTGAATGTTGAAATCATCTGATAAATGAATATTTCTGAATAGAACGTTAATGATATACAGCAACAGACAAACGTGAACTGTAAATAATTATTTGCCTGGATTTTTTTTTTTTTTAAATCATTTTCTCAAATATATGTCGGTAAACAGATAATAATAATTTTAAAAATCCATTTAATTTTCTATTAACTCTTTATGATCAGAGCTTATAATTATACCCTTATACCTAAAATGTTTTGCGGTTACAACTTTAATTTACATATTGTTAACATGATCTGCAAACCTTTCAAACTGGGTTAACACTCACACAGTCGAATTTTCATTATACTTTGTCTTTTATGACAGTTTCATTATTTTACATTTTTCTTACAAACTGTCGACAAGATATACTGAAGAAAAGAACAGTAGCATAAATTATACAGGTAATTTTTTAACACATCATTTTAATCTGGGCGTTACAGCTTTGATGAAAAGCCATGAGGCAGCCCTGTCGACCTGCATCTGACAGAGAGGTTCATTAAAGCAACTCACCTCAGGTTATAAAAGCATATTAAAACTGGCACAACAAACATTTATTTTCCTAGTCCTTATTCTGGTAGGTATTAAGGAAACTGACTATAATCGTTACTCTGCTTTTTTTGTTATATCAACTATTTTGTCTTTTTTTTTACCTAATCCACTTCAACCCTTAGTGTCTTGCAAGTTTTTAAAAAATGTAAATAAACAATATATTGATTCCCCATTACAATATTACACTACATCCAAAGTGTTAAAAGTTATCAAAACAAATGTATAATATACTTTCCACAATGTATATTAATTTTTCATCAGTATGGAAATTCTGACAATATTTTAGCTTTAAAAATAACCCCCAACATTTCGTCTATTTTCTCGTAACTAAATTAATATTACAATAAGTTTATAACATAATTAAAATAATAATAATAATAATAAATAATAATAATAAATAATAAAATCTGTCGAATTACACAGATATATACTTACCATCGCGGGATTTAGCATCGCGAGATGGAGTTAGCGACATAATATTCCAGATAGAAAAAGCGAAAGGAATCACAGCGGTTGTTTTTCACTAGATTATTAGTATTATTTTGACGGGACAGTGAACAGATTTGGTGAAGTTAACACTGGCCAAGAAACAATCAATACTGGTATATTCCATCCGTCCCGTGAAAAAGACTTTTCTGTGCTTCATATTTTACGACTGGTTGCTTGACCTCACTCAACAGGCCGGGTGATTGGCCGAATAGAAAACTGTCCCGCAGAAGAAAGCCCCGCTACGTTGGGAAGTCCTTTGTGTGACGTGGTAACAAATAGGTTCTTTTGGTGTTATACACCGTCTTCTGAATTAATGGTCAAATTAGCAAATAGGGTAGTATACAATTACTGTCAATTAAGGTAAGTTATATAAAATAAAAATACATTAAGTATGGAAATATTTAGAGATTGATATGGTGGGACACTAGTAGTGTCAGTAAATAACCATTTAACAATTTGCCTGAGAGATGGATATGACTGGGCGCAACACAAGACTCCATATGTCAGCTTCAACCAGTGTGTTCGCCAAATAAGGCCTGTCAAACTGAAATTAGTATGATGCGAGTGGAAAAAGGGTTTGCTAAAGTTAGTAACACGCCAGCAAAGCGCGAGCGAAACGACCGCGCGTGCAATTTTGACAGATCTGCAAACTGCAGTGTATGAGGGCAACAACTTCAAGTTACAGCAATGACGACGGTTTCCAGGGATCAGTAGACGTGCCCAGTACGAGCAGAAATCGTGTTCTGGCTTGATGTAAAACAATTTTCACAAATTTTAGAAATGAAACAAAGACGTCAAACCAAGGGAGATGCAGTGAATATGAATACTGAGTTAGTCAAGTAGATATCTCGCTGAGTCAAGATATCCCGCTGAGTTAGTTAAGTAGATATCCTGAGTTAGTCGTCCATAACTCACTGAGTTAGTCAAGTAGATATCTGAGTTAGTCAAATAGATATCCTGCTGAGTTAGTCAAGGAGATATCTTTCTGAGTTAGTCAAGTAGATATCCTGCTGAGTTAGTCAAGTAGATATCTCTGAGTTAGTCAAGTAGATATCCTGCTGAGTTAGTAAAGTAGATATCTCTGAGTTAGTCAAGTAGATATCGTGCTGAGTTAGTCAAGTAGATATCCTGAATTAGTCAAGTTGATATCTCTGAGTTAGTCAAGTAGATATATCTCTGAGTTAGTCAAGTAGATATCCTGCTAAGTTAGTCAAGTAGATATACTGCTGAGTTAGTCAAGTAGATATACCGCTGAGTTACCCAAATAGATATCCCTCTGAGTTAGTCAAGTAGATATCCCTCTGAGTTAGTCAAGTAGATATAAACGCTGAGTTAGTCATGTAGATATCCCGCTGAGTTAGTAAAGTAGATATCCCTCTGAGTTAGTCAATTAGATATACTGCTGAGTTAATCAAGAAGATATCCCGCTAAGATAGTCAAGTAGATATACTGCTGAGTTAGTCAAGTAGATATACTGCTGAGTTAGTCAAGTAGATATCCCTCTGAGTTAGTCAGATATACCACTGAGTTAGTCAATTAGATATCCCGCTAAGATAGTCAAGTAGATATACCGATGAGTTAGTCAAGTAGATATACCGCTGAGTTAGTCAAGTTGATATACCGCTGAGTTAGTCAAGTAGATATAACACTGAGTTAGTCAAGTAGATATACCACTGAGTTAGTCAAGTAGATATAACACTGAGTTAGTCAAGTAGATATACCGCTGAGTTAGTCAAGTAGATATCATACTTAGTCAAGTAGATATACCGCTGAGTTAGTCAAGCAGATATACCGCTGAGTTAGTCAAGTAGATATCATACTGAGTTAGCCAAGTAGATTAACCACTGAATTAATCAAGTAAATATACCGCTGAGTTAGTCAAGTAGATATCCCGCTGAGTTAGTCGAGTAGATATATCGCTGAGTTAGTCAAGTAGATATACTGAGTTAGTCAAGTAGATATCATACTGAGTTAGTCAAGTAGATATACCGCTGAGTTAGTCAAGTAGATTTACCGCTGAGTTAGTCAAGTAGATATCCCGCTGAGTTAGTCAAGTATATATCATACTAAGTTAGTGAAGTGCGTTCTGCTAACGACATTGTAAAGAAAACAAACAACCTTGTGTATGATAGTGGGTGAATGAGGCGAAGGAACGTAATGTTTGTAGAATTCAACCATTTGAACACACTAGACCATAGATAATAGTGTAACGCGTTCGATTTGGCGAACCGATTAACATGCGTTCTAATCATCGTATAACGCGCACTGTTGAGTACCACTCTGTAATTAGATTAGACAGACGACTAATTGTGAGAAGTTTTACAAACCCACAATAAAAAATAGGGAGCACATGGCTGCCGCCATTCTTTTACGATTAGCAGCAAGTTTATTTATATACTCAACCAAAAAAGAAAGTATGCATGTTGTTTACATTTTTGTTTCATGGGGTGGTCACAGTAATGGTTCATTGGCAGCAAACACGTGCGCAACTTGTGATATTATTACACACACACCTCCTAAATGGTGTTATAATCTAAATCCAGAATTATAATGAATGGTTTATGAAATAAATGACTATTAATTACATCCATACTTTCTTTTTGGGTTGAGTATATAAAGTTTCCCACAAACAGTATATTACATGACTAGTGTTTGACAAGCTTCCTGTGAAGCACTGGCTGGAACGTAAAATCTCAATGGTAGAAACTGTTTAGGACACTCCGTTTTAAAGTTAGCTTTTTCATTATCGTATTAACAATATGACTCTTTCTTCTTTCTTTCAAGGATATCCGGTATCAAAGTTTATGTACAACTAAATATACTGTAACCGTGATCAGTGGCGGGCCCCAGGGGCCCGACCTCCACCAAACTTTTGCGATTTAAATAATATTTTTAAAAATTATCATTATTATTTATTTATTTTAACGTTAAAGAATCATGCATCGTAATTTTGGGCGTCCCATAAAAGATCTTTTAGATCTGCCACTGGTGATATAAAAACAAAACCATTGTTTAACACCTGGTCGTCTCACCATCGTGTATTTGTGATCTCTTTGTATTGGTTGAGAACTACTTATATTACAGGGACGATACTGTCTTTGTTATTGTTTGTAATGGGTGGAGAATGTGTGACAAATCTGTGACAAACATATGGGTTATCAGCCATTTAGCTAATAACAATCATTGGTAATTTTTACAGTCATCAGAAAATGAAAATGCTATATATATTTTTAATTAACAGCAAGAGATGCTGTATTTGCACATTCCTACGGACACGACAGCACATACCACGACCTTTGATAAACCAGTCGTGGTGCACTGGTTGGGACAGGAAAAAAATCAGAGAATGAATCCATCGAAGAGGTTCGATCCTACGACCAAAGGACTCTGGCTAATGGTCTACCGATTGAGTTAGGCCCCGCCCCCAATGCAATAGTATAATATAGACATATGGGAAAGTTTACACGAGCCATCACATGCTAAAATCTACAACTTGGCAACAAATACTCTCTTTCAAATATAAGGCAATTAAAAAATAATAATAATAAAATTAATTAATTAGTTAATAATAATAATAATAATAAAGTCGCATCAGTGATATAAATCACATTTTAGCCCATTCGTCTGTCAATAAATCATATTAATGTAGCAACCACCGCCACATCCTCATACCCTCATCTAATTACCCCTGTTTAAATAGTATTAAGATGACTTTAATGATAATAATAATGTTGATGATAATGATAATAATAAAAACATACTTTTTTAAAGAAAAATACAAGAGTACGGGAATAAACTGATGTGGAAAAAAAGTATTTTGACAAAACTTTAAGGTTAAAAAAATTTAATGTCCTGTCAGTGTCTAAGGAAGTTGATAATGTCGGACAGTGTCGATCCTATCAGATACCCAGGTTTCTTCGACATGTTCTTATGTAAGTGTGTATCCACATGTGTACGGAAACGCATATGTGGACCCTTTGATAGGAAGCAGTCAAATTATGAAAATTAACCCGTCAGTGGCGGCATCAAACGCTTTCTGTGGATCTTAGCAACAATAGAAGTGAATAGCTCATTTAGAATTAATAACCAGCTTTAGAAAGTTGTTGTGGGGCAATAAATGTAGTGTTTACCTGTAACTGTGCTTTAATTCAAGCATTAATATCAAACTATATATCGCGCTTTCAGCGAGATGAAGTAGAAGTTGGCGAATGTCATACAACAATCAAATAGAAAAAGTGCCAAGGTTTTTCTAACAGCTCAGAGATCGTTTGATGTAAGATGAAATCGATGTTATAACACAGACTGTATTGTTGTCACATAAATAATCACATAAACTATCTCTAAAGTGATTAAATTGACTGTCGTTATATTTTTAAAAATCTTATTTGTGAACAAGATAGATTGAACGTCTGCCTTTTCAAAACAGGTCTTTTAAAAACGGCTCCACGCGACGTAAAAAACAAATATGTCGTGATATGCAATATATGTTTAAAGACCCCCACCACCATCCCCACTTACCTGTATAAAATAAAATGAAAAATCGAATGCTGAATATCATTCAGTGGTGTAAAGGTTGGTTGTATTTATTTTCGTTCTTATATCCAATTTAGGTTCAAGCACGCTGTCCTGGGCACACAACTCAGCTTCCTGTGCTGTCTGTATAGGACAGAGGTTAGTGTTAGTAGGAGACACGAAACCCAATAAGATGCAAGGAATCTTTTATATGCACTATACCAGAGACATGATAGCACATACCACAGCCTTTAATAAACCAGTTGTAGACCACTGGTCGGCATAAGTGCTCTTCGTACCCAGTGAGCCACGCCGATCACTCACTGGGTTGGGGCCGATACTCGGATTAAAAGATCCCACGCCTCGACTGAGATTTGATTCCAGTACCTACAAGCCTCGTGTCCGATAGCTTAACCACTGCACCACCGAGGCCGGTATGGTGTATAACAAAAGAAATCAGTGTAAAGTTGCTTTCACACGCATTCGGTATGCGGCGTACGGCATCCGGTATGCGGTGTACGGCATGCGGTATTTCTTGGGATCGTTTAAATCCATTTCAAAAGTGATGTAATAAGATAAAATCTATAATCAGGGACTCCTTTAGCTGTTTTGTGAGGATTTTTCCGAGCCACACTAAAAGCATTAAACAGCTGTACTTATTTTTGTACTTATATCGAATTAAGATTCAAGCGCAGTGTCCCGGGAACACAACCCAGCTTCGTGTGCGGTCTGTCCAGGAAAAAAGTTAAGTGTCAGTAGGAGAGACGAAACCAGTTGCCGCCACTCTAATGTGACTACTCTTAACGATAAGGGATCTCTTATATGAACTATCCCACAGAAATGATAGCACAAACCACGGTTTTTCATAAACCAGTTGTGGTACACTTGTCTATATAAGTTATGTAGGCCTACACCTACCCACTGAGCATTGAAGAGCACTAACTGTGGATTGGAGTCAATACTGAGTTTACTAATTTGATGCTTTGACAGATTTCATCTGAGTACCTGCCAGAGGAGATTCCGACAGGTTAATCACAATACCACCTGGGCCGGTGATCAATCTAGCCGTTTTGTGCAAATTCCTGTCAATCCGGCCCCGGTAGTGCAGTGCTTTACCTATCGGTCTCGTTGCTGGTAGGTACTGAGATCAAATCTCAGTCGAGCCATGGGGTTTTTAATCTCGATTCCGGCTCCAATCCAGAATGATTGCTCTGCAAGGTTCATTGGGTAGGTGTATACCATTTGCACCGACCAGTGGTCCACAACTGGTTTTCTCAAATGCCGTGGTATACGCATCCTCACAACGTCAGGGATCACCCCTTGTCACTCCGAGTCCGTTTGGACCCCTGAGCAATATAGTTTATAAAAACCTGGGCCGAGAAAACATATTTTGATTGGAAGCGTCGTATCATGAGAAGATTTGAAGCATCCAATTACAATTCGGCTTTGAATGCATTGGCCTTCACCTCATCGATGTAAAAAATGGATCACGGAAGAGAGGTAAAAATGAACAGGTGTACAGCGGTTATGAATTTGGAAGTTTTAAAGGTAATACCAAATAATAATAAAAAGTAATGCAAAATAATGAGTTTCCTTCTTTGTAAGGATTGTTACCAAAGAACAGGCGCTTTATATTCAATGATAGTTTCACTGTGAAAAAGCACCAAGTGTTGGCGAATTTTCCACAAGAACATGACAGTTGCAGATTTGGCTTATAAAACGAGCGATCTGATTGGCTAATATTTCTAAGTATTATATCACATAACATATTTTCGTATGAATGGCGCGATAAGCAACCGCGAGTTTTTATGAGCTGTATTGGTCAGGGGTCCAAACAGACAGTGATCCCCGACGTTGTGAGGATGCATTATAACTGGATGTTACCTTCCTTTTGACAAGCCCTCTAACTTGAAGTAGAAATAAAAATAATTTTAAAAAATAACGAAACAAAAACTATATTTTCCACCCTCTTCAAAATTCCTGCATTTTATTAGCTTTCGTTTGGGAAAATGACTGAACTGGGGTGTGGGAAAATTGGAGAAAATACCAGCAGTTACAGCCCTTCAAACAGGTTCAAGTAACCTACCTGCTAGAAATATACTTTTGTTGTATGACCCTGTTAAATCTACTATCCAACCTGGAAAACATAAAAATACATCAAATTAAAATAAAATAATTACAAGAAAACTGAAAAAAAAGACTGAGAATATCTAATTGTTCCCCTACGGAGAAAAGACTTGAGAATATCTTGGGCCATGTAAAAGAAAGAAAAACAACAAAACTGAAAAGCTAGTGGCGGTGTTATTATTATATAACTATAGCAGACAAACTGTTGGGTTAGGTGGTGTAACTACCCTCCCACCCCAATGTTTTTCTTAGAAATCATTTTTTATTTCGTGTATAACAAAGCAAATGATCAGAAACGGGTATTTACATATTTAAGTTCGCCACATAATTTAAATAGAAGTACTTGAATCCGAGCTGGAAACCAAAACAAAATTTGCAATTGAGATCCCCTTTCCCTAAAACCTGTATCCGTGCCTGATGTATTATACTAGTATATTATTATTATTATCAGGCCTAGACGCAGAGCGTGTTTTTGAGTTAGCTATAGTAGATATAAATTCTAAGCATTAAAACAACAACATCAGATCATCAGACTCTCAACGTGAAAACTGGTTCAAAATTCAATAAAGCTCGTTCACATGAAATTTAAAAATATGACATGCAATAGCTAATTATTAATAAATTAAAGTTCTTTTAAAATCATTCAGGCGCGTAGCTACCCGGAGGTACGGCAGCATGTGCATCCAAGTCGTTTTCGCAAAAAAACACACAAAAAAAACAACAACGAGAGACAGGCAGAGAGAGAGAGAGGGGGTGTAATTAATTAAAGATGATCATGAGTGCGCCAGACCCCTCGCCGTACTTTTCTGCTTCCATATCGTTCCTTAGCTAGCTACGCCCCTGTCATTTATACATATTCACTGCGTACATTAAAATATTCATAGGACGTTAAAATCTATTCTCTGCAACCTTTCATTTATAAAAATAATTCAGGCACGAATGATCAACAAACCTGCAAAAGGAGGTGCTACCAAAAACCCAAATCCGGCAAATATCATCTCGACACCGAATGCCGATGTAAGAAATTCAAGTCCTACGATATGAATGGTTAAAGTCGCCAGCAAAGAATATGACCCTCCGTTAAACAACCCCATTAACACCATGGTCGTTATCTGGGCTGAAAATGTGCTGGAAAACTCCGGTATCAGGAAAAAGAGGCACCCACTGAAAAGATGAAGACCAATGAAAGTCGCCAGTTTATCCACATTTGGATCATTCCCTAACGCTCCAATCAAAATCCGCGCTACCAGTAAAGCTGGACCATTAGCCGCCATTACGTAGGAAATTTCGTCGTCGCTTGTTCCTTGCTGCTTGCAAAACGCGGGAAAGTGTATAAGAAGAACTCCCGTGCCAGCGTTCCATAAGAATAGCATTAAACACAGAGCTAGAAATGACATGTTTTTAAATATAGCTAGCTGACTGTGTTTTCGGATCTCGTTAGAACTCCCTTGTGGTTGAATTTTGCCGCCATTCATGTCATTAATACAGTCTATATTATATTCATAGCTATTAGACAACATTGGTTTGGAGACATCTGGATTTACGTTAGTCTTTCTTAACTGAATATCCTTAGATAGACTTGTTCTTGTTTCGCTGTAAATACTGCCCTGTGGTGTTTTGAACTCTTCTATACTACAGGCGAAACCATTTTCACAATGGTTTGTTAATAATGGTTTGGAAGCATCTGAATTCACATTTCCCTCTTTTACATCATGAGATAGCATTGTCATTGATTCAGCGTTCATACTGCACTGGGACGTCTTGAACCTTTTTACGTCAACACAGTCTACACTATTTTCACAATTATTAGTTAATAATGGTTTGGGAGCATCTGAATTCACATTTCCCTCTTTTACATCATGAGATAGCATTGATTCATCGTTTATAGCACACTGCGAGATCTTACAACTCTTTACGTTAACACAGTCTAATCTATTTTCACACTGATTAGCTAACATTGGTTTCGCTGTATCCACATTCAACCCGTTTTTCTTTCTTATATGGCTACCACAACAGAACAATCGTCTTATGGAATAGCAAGCTCTAGGACTTTGTTCATGTATAGGAAACATCAAGGCACCAAAGATAATCATTTGAGCAGATATTGCAGAAAGGATTAGCAAGACCTCCCGCCAGGAAAACTGGTCCATCAGGTAGCGACACAGCAGAGGAGAAACCAGACAGCCAGTTCCAGTTGCAGATAGAATGATTCCATTTATGAATGTTCGTTTTTTCTTGAAGAAGAAATTTACTACAACGATGGATGGTGTATAGATCAACCCTAAACCCATTCCTGGAAAAGAATACGTTAAAATGAACTATTTAATTTTACAGTTTAGATCTCACTGCATAGAAACGTTTTCCTTTAAAATATAAAGTTAAATAATCCAAGTCCAAGTCGCTAATAGAGCATGTTATATCAGCACTGTAAAACATCTTTATACAATATTTCAGCTCATCTGTCCGAAACATGTGGAAACACATCTATTAAAATACACATCGTAAGACAAAACCTTATAGAATACCCATTCAATAAACCCAAATATAACCAACATAATGTTCGCTACTAAATACGTATCAGTGGCGCTGGAACGAAATTCATATTGGCGTGGGGGGTGGCTGCTAATACTAAGAAGCAACTGACTTTACCAAAAAACACAAGAATAACACTAAGATTTTAAATTATTGGGGGTGCTGCAGCCCCCAGCCCTCCCCCCCCCCCCGGCTCCTTCTCCTCTGCATATAAACAAGAAACAAGAACAGTTTGAGTCAACGATTCCCTCTCATTTGGTCTACAACCCAGTTTTCTAACACTCATTTTGCCTGCAGTATGAAACGGTGGCATCCCCAGTAAAAAGCGGAAGTGAGTGTAGGCAAACTGGGTTGTAGGCAAACTGGGAGGACACCGAGCCAACAAGACAGCCGTGCCGATAGATGGACGCCACCTTGTGCTTATTTAGTACATTTTCAATATGGGCCTATAGACTTTGGAAATGGAGGGGGGGGGGGTCTAACGGATTGGGTACATTCTATATCAGATTTTAGTTACAGTGGAAAACATTAATGAGTATTAAAAAAGGCTCGCAAGTGGGGGGGGGGGTGGGGGGGAGGGAGTGGCATGTGGTCCCCAGGTTTTCCCGGTTCCTACGGGACTGCAGAGTATGAAGGCATCCTTACTTGACGATATGATCATCCCGGAAATAAATGTTTGTTGTTTAAATGGACAAAAATCTGAGAACCTGTAGGCCTATATGATGACAAATATGAGCACCGTCCCCAGAAGTCAGACCCAACTTTATTACAAAACCAATAAAAATAAAACCCCACCATAAACAATCTAGATATACCAAGTGTATATAATTCCAAACATTTAACTTTTGCTGATTGTCAAAATGGCAACATACTTTAGCATTATAGGCCAGTCAAATAGTGGCATTACACAAAATAAATTGCAACAGAAAGTTTCTTACAGGGATTCATCTTAGAAACACAACACAAATAATATATCAAAATCTACATCCATATATTTGGTGGAAGGAGTCTAATTATGCAAATTTATGTTAATGAACTTTTGGTACCTTCCGCCAAATTTATGGATGTAGATTTTTGATATGTTGTTTGTGGGATGTTCCTCAAATGCATTCCAGTGAGAAACTTTCTACTGCAATTTATTTTGGGTCAGGCCCCAAAATCAACTAGATTGACTGGACTGTTAGTTTGTCTGGAAATATTAGCGATATGTTACACGTTAAACATGGAATGGGGCTATACTCTTACCCGACAGAATCCCGAACGAAGCAAAGAGTACTGACAGTGTTGACGTAAAGCTGGAGATGACGAACCCAGCAGAGAGAAGAAAGCCACCAATCATCACCGACACGCGACAACTGCTGTGGTGTGCAACCACACTAGCCAGCGGACCTGATAGAAAACATTTCAATCAAAACATCCATGTAGTAATTTGCCATATTACATTCGTGCAGTATTTTTATTTGTTATTTTATTATTATTATTTTATTTTATTATGGAGGCGTCGGGGTTGGTAAATAAGTACATCTTTAAATCTACAGGGCCGCCGGAACGATTGTGAAATTGTGGCGGTGGACTAGCGAATTTACTAAAATTTTGAAATGTAGATACTGGAGAAACGATATGAATGGCTTCTGGACAAATTAAAATAGTTCCGGCGGCCATGAATCTATCCATCATAGGCTGCACAACAGGGGCATTGGAACGAAATTCATATTGGTGGGCTGCTACCATTTCTGAACATTAGAATTTGCCGGTGAATAATTTAATAATAAAAACATATTTATGGGAATTAATTGTGCCCCAGGGTCCCGTTTTACGAAGCAATCTTAGGCCTAAGTCACCTTAGTGGCGATTATAACTTTTTCTTAAGGTCGACAGTCCGTTTTACGAAACGTACTTAGCTTACAATAGCCTTAGTTTAAGGTAAATATTTACAATTGGTTAGGTACTATTGTAAGCCCTAAGATTACTACCTTAAATTAACGCGAAGAAAAAAAATGGCTGCTATCGTTTTATGTTTGTTATATTTTGGTAGCGTAAAACATCTTTTTGGGCCATGAGATGAAAATAGATAGCAGTGAAGTTCATAAAAATTATTAATGATTCATAAAAGTCATTAAACACATTTTCAAGTTTCTCTTGTTTTAATATTTTCACCATAATTTGTATTTTAATGTTATAATATGCAAATTAAGTAGCGTTAGCGCGGAGCCGTTCATATCAAAGTGTGTAAAGCTGTTTTGCGGTGCATACTTCCATGAACCTCAAACATTATCAAGTTCAATTCTTATAATTCCAAATGTATAACTTTGTCATTAATATAAA
>JAULBS010078927.1:0-19593 GCA_032355785.1 Symmetromphalus regularis
CATGCTGTGCAGTCCTCGGTGAAATAGACTCATCGTGTCATGTTGTTATTGCACGCTCCATCATGCTGTGCAGTCCTCGGTGAAATAGACTCATCGTGTCATGTTGGTATTGCACGCTCCATCATGCTGTGCAGTCCTCGGTGAAATAGACTCATCGTGTCATGTTGTTATTGCACGCTCCATCATGCTGTGCAGTCCTAGATGAAATAGACTCATCGTGTCATGTTGGTATTGCACGCTCCATCATGCCGTCCAGTCCTCGGTGAAATAGACCTCTAAAACCATGTCTGTGTAACTAGAATGTGAACGATTTCTTGTGTTTATGTTTCGACCTGTTATATTCTGCGAATGGATGTCTCCGTCTGTTAGTGCATGCTAAGATAAAGTAAATACATTTACGGTTCTGTAAGTTGCTATTTTCTGTTACGTCTAATTTAAACTTAAAGACAGAAGCCCATACGCATAGCCAAGGGCGAAACTCGCTTCTTATAAGTGCAATCCCTGCAATTAAGAAAATATCCATGACAAAATAAATGCTGTGGAGAAATAGTGCCCACGGCATTTTCCACGGCAATTTTACTGTAAAGTATACTTTACTTTTAATAAGAAACAAATATACACCTTAAACCCTACATTAACCCCATGCGCAAGCCACAAATGAAGAGTATTTTAAAAAAACTCGTCAAGTTCTAAATACTCCACTTGTGTCAGCTTATCAGTTGGGGTTGAAGCCAATACTGGGATTCGAACTAAGTGATCTAGCTACTGCGACGATACCGAGGCCGACATAATTACTTAAGGCGATTGGGTATTTTATTTCTAGACTTGTCAACTTATTAATAAATATGCCTTGGTGCCAGCAGGAATCGAACCAATATCCATCGTTGAACGTAGTCACCTAACTACTAAGACGATAGAACGGTAGAACGTCAGACTATCAAGCTGATGACGGTGGTTCAAAACCCGTTGGAGGCTGTCTCACACCTGACTACGTGTCAAAATAACCAAATGTTTGATATCCAATAGCCGACGATCAATAAATCAATGTTTTGTAGTCGTGTAGTCAAACAAAACAAACCAAAACTTAAATATGAACTTACTAATTTTTGCAATAGAGTCAGCAGAAGTCGAACCAACATTCTATCAGTTTGAACCTAGTCACCTAACTACTGCGAGACACCGAGGCCGGCAGATTAGTTAAAACGTTTGAGTATTTTATGTCAGGACGTAAATGTCAACTTGTCGGCATGATTGGTTTCGGTGATAATTGATCATGCGCAGAAACCGCCTCCCATGCATGTAATTGATTTACTATGAAATTCAGTGACCGGGGCAGTAACTGGTCAAGGGAATTGCATTATGGTCGCCATACAGCCAGGCAACTTGAACCCATTGTTAATAGCGAGGACGTTATACCCAGACATGTCCGCAGGGTATACTGAACCATCTAGTTATCTCGGTACATTGTGTTAACAGACTGCTTTTGGTTGGTTCTTAGGTTATGTATGTTATTTGTCTTTTAAGTATTATAGACAACTCTACAAAATATTGTCTGCAATATAGTTTTGTCTGAGAATCTAATAGGAAATGGTTGATTTGAGGTTTTATTTGAATTGAATTTGAAAAACAAGATTCCGGATATTTGGTATCATTTTCGGAATTCCGGATATTGTGCGATAACCTGATTTTTTCGGAAAATGGTCGCCATGGCTCAGACTATTCAACTGATGACATTTAAAACTGAAGGTGACCTTCCCTTTCTGAAAAAATAGTACACTGTGAAACAGACAACACTAGAAAAAGAAATGCTTTTTTGTTTAACGACACCCTAGCCCATTCATTATTTACATACAACAAGTTTTATTTTTGATTCTTTATTGGTTATCTGTTTATAGTGAAACCCCTGCAATTAAGAAAATGTCCACGGCAAAATAAATGCTGTGGAGAAATTGCGTACATGACATTTTCCACGACAATTTTAGCGTAAAGTATACTTCTTTATTTCAATGGAAGGACATTAATGATTCTTAATTAATTATCTGCTTATAGTGCAACACCTGCAATTAAGAGAATGTCTACGAGAAAATAAATGCTCTGAAGAAATAGTGTTCACGGCCTTTTCCACGGCGAATTTAACATAAAGTGTTCTTTATTTTTAATAATAAGACCAAAATAGACCTTAAAAAAGTGCCGCGGAGAATGAAAATCTCTGCGGCAATCTCTACGGCATTGCCGTCTGCCGCGGGCAATACCAGGTGTAGTGTAAGTCCATTAAAACTAATACTAGTTATCGTTTAGTGTGTCTGACTCCAATAAGGATTAACTCTTGGACGTGTGAGGTATCTAAATTGATGGACATTAGCAATAGACTCATTTTCTCTCATCAACCGTCAAATTGCTGTCAAGCGATAAAAGAACGCCAACGCACAGCATCGCTAAAACTATGGCAAATTACAGGCAGTGTGCCACTATCTGCCACTGTGTCAAACTGAGAGAAAAAAATAATCTCGTTATTTTCGCCAAGACAACGCAACTCAAACAAGTAGCAATCATAGACGGAATATCAGCGTAACGTTGTTTTTGTCAAGTTGTCATTTCGAATTGCACAATTTAGATTTTACGGTCAAATAAAAAAAAATGATTGGGGAAGTTAATACATAATCAATAACGTTTGATCAGACCTTTCGTCGAAATTGTTCTGTATCGGAAAATGATTATTTTCTCATCAATCGTACGCCAATTTCTGACGAAATGCATATGTCAGTCATAATGTAATACGTTGTTGTAATATAGGCGGAACGGCGAAATGATCAGACCGTTTAGAAATACATTATTTGAAAGGAACATTCCTTGAGTAGCAATCCAACACATTGCTTTATTAGCGGCTACTCAACCCAATACATTGTTTAATCAACGGCTATTCAATCAACACATTATTTAATCAACGGCTATTCAATCAACACATTGTTTAATCAATGGCTATTCAACCAACATATTTGTTTAATCAACGGCTATTCAACCAACACATTGTTTAATCAACGGCTATTCAACCAACACATTGTTTAATCAACGGATATTCAACCAACATATTTGTTTAATCAACGGCTATTCAACTAACACATTGTTTAATCATCGGCTATTCAACATAACACATTTTTTAAGCAATGGCTATTCAACAAACACATTGTTTAATCAACGGCTATTCAACATAACAGATTGTTTAATCAACGGCTATTCAACCAACACATTGTTTAATCAACGGCTATTCAACATAACACATTGTTTAATCAATGGCTATTCAACATAACACATTGTTTAATCAATGGCTATTCAACAAACACATTGTTTAATCAACGGCTGTCAGCAGTAAAACGTCTTATTGGCGACACTTTATTGGGAAGAAACCCGTTGCCCCCACAAAGATTCTGTTTACACTTTTACTGAACCGCATATAAACCACATCGTTATACGTCACATACACAACTCAAAACAATATAAAGGTAATGCATTAAGATACAAATTATTTTATTGAATTTTTTTTTTTTTAGTGACGTCGTTGCTGGACAACATTCCATTTGGCTGTTTTTTAGCTCCAGCCAATGGTCTATATGTGGTGTAGAAAAGGTCATGTGACTCACACTTAACTATATGTCAAAATAACCAAATCTGTGACATCCAGTAGCCGATCATTAATACACAGTGTGCTCTAGTGGTGTCAGAGAATATTTGTCTCCCACCCCATAGTTATATCCATTTCCCCTAAGAACAAATATTCGGGAATATCTGTTCACCTTCCAAATATATGATCAAGCAAATTGTTGAAATCACTAGTGAATTCTTTTTTTTTAGAAATTGAATCATAAATTTATTAGTACATGTAGCAATATGAGTGAGGTATAGCTAAAGGTACTCTTGAATAAAATTATGAAAATGTTCAATCATTCCCCCAAACAGTGTAAATCATTACAAAACATTTGAGTGTACATATATTGATATTTTCTTTATGATTCTTTGATCAAAGAGATAGTTGTTGACAATTTCTTTATTCTACCTTAATTCACCACTGTGTAACTATTTGTAGCTTGAGGATGTTAAACACCACAAATTATAGTGGGGGAACAAATATTCGTAGGTGGGAAACAATATTCGTTCCCTTAAGGGAACAAATATTCGGGGAACAAATATTCGTGGGAACTAATATTCTGTTACACCGGCACCAACACCGAGTGAGTGCTCTGCACGGCTCAATGGATAGGTGAACTCCACATGCATCGATCAGTGGTCCGTTTTCAGTTTAACAAAGGTCGTGGTATGTGCTGTCCTATCTGTGGGAAAGCGCATATAAAAGATCCCTTGGGGCTACTCGGAAAGAGTAGCTATGTAAAGGTAGCGGGTTGCTCTAAAGACCATAAGTGACAAAACACAATATGTCTGACACGCAATATTCCCTAAATAGTGTGCTGGGTGTTGTTAAACACACTATTCTTTCATCCACTAGCGAATCCAGGGGAAAGGGGTTTCAATTTGTCAGAACCTCCCTTTTCTCAATTTTTTTACCCTTTTACGAGTGGAAGGAGGTGAACATTAACAATTTTTTCACCTACTATTCACTCATCACTTTTGGACACCACCCCTTTCAGAAATCCTGCATCCGCGCCTCTCCTTTCATTTGTTTTTGTTGCTATGTTTTGTTTAACGACATCACTAGAGCACATTGTTTTATTGGAAGTGAAACATTTTGTTATTTTGACATGTAGTCATGTGGGAGCCAGACTCCAACACGTCACCTGTTTGAGAGTCTGACGTGTTCCCTCTGGACCACAGAGGCTCATTCCTCTCCTTTCATCGTAAGGATAGCGCACAAGAAGTACCATCGTGTGTGTCGGGCATTAGCTGCCTAACAGTTACTTTGTATGCGTTATAGACTTTTAATATCATAACAATCGTGATTTCCATGTTATAGACAATAATACTCGACACAACGCGTGCGTCTTGACCCCAAACTGTGAAAGGTCTGCAACACTGCTACTTACTGACAAGAAGACATAAAGCCAACAAATAAAACATCTTATTAATGATATTATCACGGTTTCAGGATAACGGATTCAGATTAATTGTAGATATCGAGAGACGATGTCAGTGTAAAACCTCACCCAGTGAAATTATGTCTGATACAAAGTAGTGTGATTGCACGTATTTTCGTGCTTACATCCAATCAAGGTCCAAGCACGCTGTCCTGGGTACACAAATCTGCTTCTTGTCCACTAGTATGGCAATTCTTAAAGAACAGTAGCAATGAATTATATACTTATATATCTGTGTGTGTCTGTCTGTCTGTTCGTCTGTCTGCGTGCGTTCGTGTCATAATGATACATGTATTAAAAAGTATGCTCATAATGGTTAAAACAGTTGATATACCATGATATAATTATATTTGTTTCTATTGATTCATATCAAACAATATCCCTTGTACTCGTACATTTTTTGTTGATATACAAGGAGTTTGGAAATGCTATTAGTCTTGTAGATCATCATTTCCCATTCATACTTGTTAAATATGCTTTAAACACAGTCAGTTTGATCACAGGTATTGGTTTTGCGTTGCGTTTGAACGTGTTTAATATTAGGCCACGGTTTTTTTCATTAAATGTTTCACGGTTTTGTTTTGGCCAATTTTGTTTTGAAGGAGGCGGGGAAATAAGAGAGAAAAACTAGGTTTTTTTTCCAAACCCAATTTGCTATCATGGGCATGGTCGGGGGAGAGGGGGGACGCCTATATAATTATCCCCTCACTTTTTGCTTAGAAAAACTGAAAATTTCAGTGAAATTAAAATTAGAATGCCTAAATAATAATCTTTACCAGTATTTGTCTTTATTGTATCAATGTAAAACTTTAAACCATGTGGTTTTAGCGCAAATATACCGAAGTACACAAGTGGTCTATAATGGTGGGGAGATGGGGGAGAGCTGCGGGATGGTCCGTTCCCTCCCCCCAATTTTGGACAAGGGTGTGTTCCGTCCCCCCCCCCCACTTTCAGGAATGGATTTTCGCCCTTGATCATAGGAGGAAAAAAATATGCATAATACTAATGCAGTTAGATTTAATTTTAAGGACCCACTGGAAATATTAAAGTTTTCAAACTTTCTGGGCTATCATTGCACCTGCTCATGTATTGTAAATCTGTTACCAAGTATGGTCACATCAAACACTCGTCTTAAACCTGAACTCTCGTACATTGCTAGATTATTAAGAAATAGCAACCAGAGGCCGACTCTGATCAAATTTCAGATACATATATGTCACAAATTCGCACATTTCTAATCAAAATCGTCAATTTTACTCACACAGAAAACGGAAAGATTTTATGGATTTTTTTTTTTTGGTCAGAGTATCGGCGGGTAAAACATTAAAATTAAAACAAAAATACCTCTTAAATTTTATTTTTTCGGCGGCACTTTTATAAACACTTCAGCGGACCCGTGAAACATTTAATTAAAAAAACCGAGGCCTTATTTATGGTTCATTTAAAATATGTATTTTTTTTTCAGAGCTGGTCATCTTGTACATATTCTTTGGAATTGTAATTATGGCATTAGTCTTAGCCCTCATTTTTGTAATTATGAGGTGAGTAAATTACCATTATATATAAAACCCAGGCGCGGATCCAAAGAGGTGTCGGAGCCAGTGGTTCCCTTTTCCTGCCGATGACAATTATCTATTTTTTAAATTTAATCATATTTTATTATACAATGCTATGCTATGCTAAATTATACTACACTGTACTGTTTATTTATTTATTATTATTATTATATATATTTTTTTTTTTGACTTTATAAATTATAGTCGACTACGCACTGTGCCTCCACCTTCCCTAGCAATAGGCTCTCTGGATACGCCCCTGGGTATCTTTACTAGTATTAGGCGTTAGTTGATTCAAAACATTTTTTTGATTAATAGGAAGACTATTAGAAAATCAAATCCAAATCACAATACAATCTATTTTTATTCAAATTATTTTGAAATCTTGTTCCATTTCCTCTGTTTTATCTAGTTCCTCTCCTCAGTGACAGTACTTGTTTTCTGTCTAACTATAAACTGTATCGTATTACACATTTCATAGTCACCAATTAACACGAAGTGCAGTTTGTGTACACATGTTCATTTCTTTTGTTTATTCTAGCAACCATCTGTTGTTAATAGAATTATTTTTTCGAAGGTCATATAAACTTTTCTTTACTTGTTTACAATGTCAGAATAGACACCTGAGAAACTATTGTAAATTAGGCGGTATTTTTATTTTTCACTATTTTTTTTTTCAAATTGGTAAACAATTTTTTATACCAAATGGTACACATAATCACAATGGAATACTAGACAATTTAATTGTATTGCCAATTATTTGCTAATTTGCAAAAATAATAAAATTTGTGATTCTTTTAATCTTCCACTTCTTTTTCTGTTTCCTGTTTTCTGATCCATCGAACATCCCTCTGCATATGCATGTTATTATTATTATTATTATTATTACAGCTATAGACGGATTGCCTCTAAAGGCAAATACGAAGTGGAGTCCAACAGCGAGAAGGCGGTTCTGTGGAAGAGCGAGAGCACGCAGATGGATACCTTCAGACACAACAGCATCGCCGAATTGTCTGCTTCAGGACAGTCAGACTCCGCCACCGCCGAGACCAGTCAGAACCACATAGACAGGAGACACATCGCAACCATCCACGTCCCCAGTGTCTCAGAGAGCGAAAAACGACGCAGTGGCGATTCCTTCCGGGATGTCAACATTTACGAAGATCCGTTCGCCTCTTCCGATCCTTATGCGACGTATTCTAGCATTCGGGAAGGGCAACCACAGATAAAACCGTCTAGAAATAGCCAGGACATGAATGGCCGACCTGCAAGCATAGACAGGTCGCAGAGAGAAGGTGATAAGAATTCTTTTAATCGTGCTACCGGGTTGCCTGGTGAGGTAGAACATTACAGAGTCAATGATGATGACTATGCTGTAGTTCGCAAATCTCGAAAATCTAACGGGAAGTTGTACAATCCTGTAGAGGATGATCCAACTTACGACAACCTGTTTGATGAAGAACTGATTGGTTTTCGACCAACTTCCGGTCCGTATGATAAGAATCGGAATTCTGGGATGGATTTGAATATCCGGTTGTCGGCTTTAGACACTTGGGACGATGAATTGTAACACAGCGCCTAGGTGTTGTCGTGGTGTTCATTATTGTGCTGTTAAAATGAGGATGTTTCTGAAGTTTTCAACAAAACAAACCCCACATTTTTGCTGATGTGTGTAACATTCTTATTCAAATAGTGAAATCTTCATCAACGAAATTAAGTTTCACTACATAATTGGGATCACTTTACAGTCAAACTTCTGTGAATTAATCTTCAGTTTTTTAAAAAGGTATAATTATCTTCTCCCAAATTAATATGTTGAAATTACGTCATAATAAGAAATGACCTGTACTATGAGATCATATTTACGTTACTCATGTTACTGCTGGTTGTTTTCAACACATTTGGTTATATATTTAACGCCTGAAATTGCCCGCGGCAATCGGCAAAGCCGTGGAGATTTCTGCAGAGTTTGTTTTATTCTCCGCGGCACTTTTTTTTTTTACCACGGACTAATTTTCTTTCAAGGTGTATTTTTTGTTATTAAAAATAAAGTTTACTTTATGCTAAAATTGCCGTGGGAAATTCCGTGGACACTATCTACAGCATTTATTTTGCCGTGGATATTTTCTTAATTTCAAATATTGATTCTTAATACAGACGGATTTCGTAATGTGTGAAATTTGGAAATAAACCACTATGTGGTGTTTTTCTTTATCACAAAAGGACACGTCTGATCATCGCATAATGTGAAAGATCTATGAACCCACTGAAGTGTTTATCAAACAAACCCATTAATGGGGAATTATTCGCTTTTCTTACTGTCATCTATAGTCCATTTCAGATGACTAGTCAATTTCAAAGAAATAGTCTCATAAATGTTCTCAAGAAGAGGTCAGTGCTTCCCTATAATGATCACGTACTATTATTAGTTCTCTGTATATGTGATGGTATGAACAAGTTCTCTTGCGGAATGTCTCAGATATATTGCCAGCTTAAAGAAATACTCTATCGATATAATATATAGATATTCTCTGATGAGATTTTCCATTAACTCGCATGAATATTTTCTAAAGATTGTCTGTCTGATTTCTATCTGTTAAAGGATTAACAGCCGAATATGGATTATCACGTCTTGTAAGTGAACAGATGAAAAACGAGCAGTCCGTCTGTGAAACTGCCGGTCGTCGGATCGATCCTTCTTGCTGGACCCATTTGCAGTTTGGGCTATTTTCCGTTTGAACCTGTGTTCCACAACTGGTTCATCAAAGACCGTGGTATGTGCTGTCCTGTCTGTGGGACGGTACATATAAAAGGCCCTTTGGTGCTTATAGGAAAGAGTAGCCTATGTGGTGACAGAGGGTTTCCTCTAAAATAAATGTCAGAATGACCATATGATTGACGTCCAATAGCCGATGATAAGATAAAAATCTTGAGGCGTCGTTAAATTTGAAAAACTTTTCTTTTTTGATAAATGATCACGCGTTTAACGACACCCCAACACAGAAAGGGAAGATCGGCTTTTGGGTGTAATTCAGAGGGGTATTCTGGAAATAATTGTTCTTGTTTAGTTTGCCGACAACACCAGAGCCAATTGGTTTATTAATCATCGGCTATTGGATGTCAAACATTTGGTGGAACCATCTGTGGTCCAGTGGTAGAACATCGCTCTCAAGCTGATGACAGTGGTTCAAATCACGTTGGAAGCTGTCTTACACTTGACTATGTGTCAACATAATAACATGATTAATATATCAATGTGCTCTAGTGGTGTCGTTAAACAAAGCAAAAGAAAAAAGCTAAACATTTGGTAATTGTGACACGTAGTCAGTGTGATCCAGCCTCCGAGAGGGTTATGAACTACTGTTTTCAACATAAGAGTCCAGTGTCTTACAAATAGAAATAAATAGTTTTTAAAAGTGTAAATTCCTGATAGATCAATGTGAAAAGCTGTTTATTAATACATGCTTAGCAGGCGTGAATACAAGTGTTAAGGAAAGGGGCAGGGGATATTTCCTAATTGTTTATACACGAAGCGAAAAATCGTTTGTAAGAAAATAACAAGGGCGGTTATTCCACCTAAAGCCCCTGTGTGTCCGCTACTGACTGGTAAGAGACGCCAGTTTTCTTCCCATGTAGACAGAATTAATTATATTGTACAAACACGTACTAACAGACCAATTTTCTTCACATGTAGACAGAATTAATTACATTGTACAAACACGTACTAACAGACCAATTTTCTTCCCATGTAGACATAATTAATTACATTGTACAAACATGTACTAACAGACCAATTTTCTTCTAATCTAGACAGAATTAATTACATTGTACAAACACGAACTAACAGACCAAATTTATTCCCATGTAGACAGAATTAATTATATTGTACAAACATGTACTAACATACCATGTAGACATACTTAATTACATTGTACAAACACTAACTAACAGACCAAATTTGTTCCCATGTAGACAGAATTAATTATATTGTACAAACATGTACTAACAGACCAATTTTCTTCCCATGTAGACAGAATTAATTACATTGTACAAACACGAACAAACAGACCAAATTTGTTCCCATGTAGACAATTAATTATATTGTACAAACATGTACTAACAGACCAACTTTGTTCCCATGTAGACGGAATTAATTACATTATACAAACATGTACTAACAGACCAAATTTGTTCCCATGTAGACAGAATTAATTACATTATACAAACACGTACTAACAGACCACATTTGTTCCCATGTAGACAGAATTAATTACATTGTACAAACTCGTACTAACAGACCAAATTTCTTCCCATGTAGACATAATTAATTACATTGTACAAACTCGTACTAACAGACCAAATTTGTTCCCATGTAGACAGAATTAATTACATTGTACAAACATGTACTAACATACCAATTTTCTTCCCATGTAGACAGAATTAATTACATTGTAGAAACATGTACTAACAGACCAATTTTCTTCCCATGTAGACAGAATTAATTACATTGTACAAACATGTACTAACAGACCAATTTTCTTCCCATGTAGACAGAATTAATTACACTGTACAAACACGTACTAACAGACCAAATTTGTTCCCATGTAGACAAAATGAATTACATTGTACAAACTCGTTCAGACCAAATTTCTTCCCATGTATACAGAATTAATTACATTGTACAAACATGTACTAACAAACCAAATTTGCGTTCTGCAGCTACAGATATATTCCAAAATGTTCCTTATGCTGTAAATGTAATCATAAATGTAGTTAATGTGTTCCGGTGCTTGTCTGTGGAATTTAGCACACCTTCTGGCCAATGCAAACATGAAATAATAATTATGTAAAATGTTTTTACTAAGTCTATACTGATGTCTGATTACTAAAATACAAAAAAACAAATTGTCCCGTTATTTCAAAAATATATTATTATAGATAATTTATAAATATGTCTTGAGTGAAAAATATATTATTATAGATAATTTATAAATACGTCTTGAATGAAAAACTCATAGCAGTATTAGGATTACTAGAGCTTCGTTTTGCACCGACCCCCTCCTTTTCTCGATTTTTAAAAACCCTTTTCCGAGTGAAAGGACGTGAAAATTAACCAGTTTTTCCACATTTCTATTCACTCATCACTTCTAGAAACCTCTTTTCAAAAATCGACATTTTGACACCCCCTTTGAGAAATCGTGTATCCGCGCCTGAAAGTAAATGTATATCTTCCATCGAATCACATCCGACAACAGGAATACGACCCTTTTCATGAACACTCTTTTGACAGTGATTAATAGAAAACAATCTGACATAGTTTTAACGAAAATGTCTTTTATGACTGGGTGTTTTTTTTGTTTTTTTTTTAAATAAAATTGTATCTCAGTCATTTTGATACACAATATTGATAGCTTTAACCGCGATACAGACTCCAGTTGTCTTTCATAACCGCACTCTCTCTAACAGCTTATCTAACAAAACCGAAGCGTTAGAAAGAAACCGAATAATATTATTTCCCTTTGTGTCTCGATATTCCGATTAAAAGTAAGATTGATATCTTTTTTCTTAAGTCAGTTATCAGATGCATTTTTCTGACGGCTATTAACTCACGTATCTCAAAATCTCGATTTTTTTTTTATCAAAATGTTTGTAAAGAAATCCTTGATTGGAAAAAATACATGTGACTAAATCACAACCTTTAGGCATTTAAGTTAATAGAGGAAGTGTTGTTAATATAGATTTTTATTCTGTGGAAAAACGCTGATGGTAAACCTCTAGAACTGGATAGCTCTTAATGGTAATTCTGACACCATTAAAAATCAAGTGTAAATTAAAAAAAAAAAAAAACATATTTTATTTAAAGACGCCTATAGAGCATATTGATGTTTATCTTATCGGCTATTGGACGTCAATCATATGGTCATTCTGACATATTTATTTAGAGGAAACCCGCAGCCGCCACACTTAGGCTACTCTTTCCGATAAGCAACAAGTGGTCTTTTATATGCACGGTCCAACAAACAGGACAACACATACCACGGCTTTTGATGAACCAGTTGTGGACCACTGGTTGGAATGGAAAATAGTTAAGAAAACACTGAAATTGCCCGCAGCAATTAGCAATGCTGTGGAGGAAACCGCGGAGTTTTTCATTCTCCGCAACACTTTTTTTGCCGCGGGCTAATTTCTTTTTCAAAGTGTATTTTTACTATTATTAAAAATAAAGTATTCTTTATGCTAAGATTGCTGTCTAAAATGCATTGGACACTATGTCTCCACAGGATTTATTTTGCCGCGGACATTTGGTTAATTGCAGGGATTGGTTAAATATATGTTAATTTCAAAGTGTTCACGCCAGTTAAAAGGAGGATATAGGATAACAACCATTTTTGACAAAAATATATTTTGTTTCCAGGCTAAACAATGCAGATCTTACAAAGGAATGTGAATGAAAACAAATTGTAACTTACGTCTACAAATTTGTAATTTAGCTTTTGTTTTCCAATTAACTGCAAGGTAATTTAGATCAGTCCCATGATAAGATGTTCTTTAAGGATATCTATATACTGGTATTCGTGGTTGGAATAATATTAGAAATTGATGAAAATTAATACATTACGATAACTGGTAATTTTAGAGTTAACTCGAAGCACATGGAAATGCTTCTGACGTCATTGAATCATATTTGGTTAATTCCCCTTAAACAAATACATAAAAAGTGCTTATGCGCAAATCCACAAGAGTCTTGTTTGATATTTGAAATTAATTTGAATTTCAAAAAGTTGATATAATTTTGTATAAAACGGAATATAAATGAATTACTTTATCACAATCATCACCTTTCAGCATTGGCGTAAATCCCATTTTTTGGGCAGGGGAACGCTTATATAATTCCCCCCCCCCTTTTTTTTGCTTCGAAAAATTGAAATTGAAATGTTTAAAAAATAATCTTTATCAGTATTTTATCTTTATTGTATCAATGTAAGACTTAACCATGTGGTCTTATCGCAAATATACTAAAGTGCACAAGGAAGTCTATAATGGCGTCAAACCTGGGGGTATGGGGGAACATATGCCCAGTTTTGAATGTTCAATCCCACCCCTTTTTGAATGGGGGATGCTTCGTCCCACCTTTCTTGTACTAATAACATTAACGCCTATCTGGAAAATTCTGTTGAAAAAGCTCATTTGTTTGCCCGGGACAGCGTGCTTGAATCGTCAATATATATTATCTCTTCCATACGTTCAACCAGCCAAATAACCAACCAAACTACCACCAACCAACGCTTGATTATAGGTCTGATAGAAATAGTATATGTGTATAACCGTTTCCATTCTGTATCATCTTAGTAACAGAAAATCGGTTACTAACTGCATGGATACCATAACTGCGCGAATTAATCATAGAAATGATCATTTAAGACATTTTTAAAATCACTCTTTGAAAAACATAATTAAATTAATGTTGAATACATTTTATATTAGTTCTAATCACATGCATTCAATGGAATATGTTTAATTGTCACTAATACAACCTAAATGGGGGCAATCAATGTTTTATGGGGAGGAGGACATTATATACATAACAGAATAATATTTCTTCTAAAACAAATGCTTGGTTTTCTTTAGACAAGATTAAATTGTGTTTCTTGTGTCGTACATGGGCCTAAATCCTGGGACACATTTCCCCAATTTTTGGACGGAGGGGATGCCTATATGATTACCCCGCCCCCACCTATAACTTCGAAAAATTGAAATAAAATGCCTAAATAATCTTTTCCAGTATTTCTCTTTATAATATCAATGTAACTCTTAGCCATGTGTTCTTAGCGCAAATATACCGAAGTATATAAGAGGTCTATTATAGTTTTAGTCTGAAAGGGTATTTCAAAAACATAAGATTTTCAATTTTGTTTAGGGATGCATCCACCCATTCCCGGCTCCGTCCCCCCATGCTTCCAGGAAGCCCCCCTCCCGGCACCGCTCCTCCCCCTCACACACTTCCATGCAGCCCCACAGAATTTGGTCTTCTTTAGACAGAAGATAGAAATATGTTTTATCTCTTTATTTAAGAAGGTGAAGCGGATACCGACCCTCAATCTTACATCGATATTCCCTTAGGCTTCATCCGATCTGCGTGCTGACTTCCGGTTCATTTTCATGACTGCGCATAGCCCACATCCGGTTGGGATTACCATCTTCTTAACCACAGATAGGAGAAGAAATATCGAACGTTTGGGCATTTAACGTTAAGTGTTTAAATTACTGAGAATATTCTGAAGAGATTGAAGCTTATACATACATTTAGGCTAACTTTTTTTCTGAAAAATAAATGTTTTCAGGAGTAAAAATGAACAAATTGACACTTTGGAGGCTAGCTTACACCTGACTATATGTCAAAATAACCAAATGTTTGACATCCATTAGCCGATGATTAATAAATCATTGTGCTCTACAAAACAAAACAAACCAATTTTTTTTAATTTTTTTTAAACAAATGTTTGTAAAAAAATAAAAATAATCATTAAAACATAAGAGATTAGTCATCAAAAATCAATATTTCTTATCCTTCAATTTTTTCTTTGTGATTAGTGAAAGAACTTGTTTATTGTTGTCGGTGAAAGAGAATCGATAAAACTTACTTTTATCTTATTGGAATTGACGTGAAGTGCACGTTACTTATAACGAATGACAACTCTAATAAGTTGGAAAGCTTGTGAAGTATTTTTTTCTCTCATTCTTTATGAAACGTAACAACGGAAATAAACGTGTCAAAGTGTCCAGCACAAATCATATTCGACTCCGTGTCACGTTGACCAATAATAATAAAAAAAACCATACATAATTTATCTCACGGTTTACCAAGGATAGTATTAAATATCGTTTAAAAAGTGATATAATTGCTCCTATTTACTCAAAGCATTTATGGTGCACAACTTAATAAAATGTGCAACGTTAACATAATTCCAAAAAAAAAAATCGTGCTTTTTAATTTTTCAGAAGTAACTCTTGATTGATGAATATATTAAACAACACTAACATTTTCTATTCACGTGAGTGCGTTTGTGTGTGGAATTTTAAGAAATTAATCACACATTTTTTCATCTTTATGGTTCCATCTCAAATGAAAAAGCACAAAGTTATCATACGGTTTTAATGTCTAGAGTAATATTTTAACGGAAAAAAACGCGCATTTTAAATACAGCCAAAGTTATATCGATAAATTCCGACTTATTTCTGGGTTTTCCGACGAGGTTCGGTTTACATCGGAAATCTCCGTCTTACCAGTGATGTTACGTTGTCGGACGGACATTGCCGATATTTGTTCACGATTATTTACTATAATATTTATGAAATCGGATTTGTTTTTCTTTCTTTTTCCATTTTTGTATTGTTGTTTGGACATTATCCATTAACTGCCACCTGAAAAGAGTTTTCTCAAAACTAACAATTTCGATTAATAGAGGTAGTTGCAAACAATCGCATGTTACTCGATTATAATCCTATAAAAGTACCTATCCGAGACTTTAAATCCCCACCCCTCATGATGGTATTACACAGACAGTGTGAATTGTTGGTTGTTTTAGGGTTTTAGTTATTATTATTTATTTGTTTCGTTTTGTTATAATATGGACTTAGCTAGTTTTGTGAAAACATGATTCAGCTGGACATATTTCGTTGCCATGGTTGTAATTGTGTGGTAGCATAATACTCTTATAGCGTTTCATTTATAAAGGCATATTAAACAGCTCCCCATCACAATCTAATTTAAATTTAAGTTATAAAACTGCTCTACACATATTTCAATCCACAATTTTCCTTGTTACATAATTACATAATCATTATCTCTCCTTATGAGGCGCTGCAATCGTTAAATATAGCTCCTTTCTAATTTATGTAATAGAACTATCTCAACTTGCACTAGGAGATTCGATCTATAACTCTCGATTTGAGAGACCAGCGCTCTTCCATCTGAGCTAAAAAGACAATAGCCTTTAGCTACTGTGCACCCCACTCAAGTGAATCTACGTTCCGCAGGTGCGGACGAAAATCGCGCAGCTACATGTTCTAATTGGATTTTAACTATTTTCTAGCTTTAAGGACACATCCATTCCCTAAGAGGGCGCCAAGCGTTAAAAATAATAACCTCCACTGAGGAGATTCGACCCAGCGTTCTCAATTTGAGAATCCAGCACTCAACCATCTGAGCTATTAGGGACATTCCAACACTACTATAAGCCTGTAGTATTTTTTCGCCAGTTTTTATTTCGTGTATAGATTCGCACAACATATTTTATACACACATACCTCCCCCCCCCCCACCCCAAATCCCCTTTGAAACGGGAGCTCCACACTTTGAAAATCTGTCCTTGTACTATATAACTCTCCCTCTCAAATGAAGCTACGTTACTGTATTGTGGGCTACAGACAGTTAAGCTGTATTCATGCATTAAGAGAACCAGGTCCATACATGTAACAGAAACATCTCAATCTCCGCTTAGGACATTCGACCATGATTGTCAGTTCGAGAGTCCAGTGTTTTACTAACTGAGCCAATAGGGACATTTTCCACTAGCTTTTACCAGAAAGAACATTTATTCTGTTACTACTAAATTTATATTAAACATATAGTGGCGAATCCAGAAAAAAAAACATTCGGGGTGGGGGTGTTGAAGAATCCTCTATTTAACGTCAAAAAACAAATAATATAAAAAACAAATTATAATACATTTTTTAATTCAAATAATTTAGGGGGATGAGCCCTGGGGCCGCCCTCTAGATCTGTTTAGAAATAGTTTAGAGTTTGGAATACAAAAGTGCAATACTGTTTACAATACTGATTACGTGTATATTTTGTAAATGTATGTTGTGCCAAGGTTGAATTACGTCGATTACCTTTTGTGGTGTTACAGCACCAAACCTATTGTCATTTTCATGAAAAATGTTATTTTACAATAAACTATTTTATATCATTTGTTCGTATTAAAGTTTTTATTGCCGTTTCAAATCATAACAGAACCCTCCGGGGTGGGTGGGTAGGGGGCAACTGATACCCCTCCCCCTCGAGAATCTAACTTTTTTTACTCCAATAAATATCATACACATCTCGGTGTTTAATTTGTGTATGGTACACATTTGTTTATAAAAAGTACTGCCAACCCTAGGATCTTGATCAGGGTACGGCCTTGGAAATACTACATAATACTTAAAAACCTGATATAATTATATATTCAAGTTCTCGTAGCTTTTTATTTTATGAATTTATGAGAACTACCACTTGTCATTTTGAATTTAAGAAGAAAGAAGAAAAACAAAACGAAGAAGAAAGAGAAAACAACAAACATAATTAATACAAGTGAACTTTTTTTTTAAAATGTGAAACATGCAAATTGCCTATATATTGATTTATTGACCAAATCTTTGTACAATGTTTGCTAGAATTAGTATAAATACTGAAACCATTGCGTATCAGGTAGCACGAAAATGTGAAGTCAGACGGTATACGGTAGCACAGCTATTTCTGATATTGTGAGAAATTGTATAACGTGTTATGACAGTAATCACAATGAAACACACACACATCTATGATGGTGTACAACCTATGATATAACGTGTTATGACAGTAATCACAATGAAACACACACACATCTATGATGGTGTACAACCTATGATATAACGTAAAATTCACTGTTAGATTCCAAAATGGCTATTATCCCGATGGTCGATCCGAAATTGTAAACTCAAAATGGCTAAAATGGCAGTCCTTATAAAAACTTAATTTCAAAAGAGTTACAAGGTATCTCGATATCAAACAGATTAAGTTTTTGAGTTACGAGATATCTCGATATCTAACAGATTAAGTTTGTGGGTATTGCTAAAATATTAATTTATTGGACACCCTATGATATACCTTTAAACTGAACGATACAAATGTGTAAAAAATAATCCAAAAATATACTCCAATAAGGCATGATCGAAATAATGTGAGCTTCGGTTGTCCAGCTGTAGAACGTCCGACTCTCAAGCTGATGACAGTGGTTCATAACCCATTGGAGGCTGGCTCACACTTGACTACGAGTAAAAATTACCAAGTGTTTCACATCCAATGGCCGATGATTAATAAATTAATGTATACTAGTGGTGTTGTTAAAAAAAAGGAAGAATGAGTAGACAAAGAAAACCCTTGAACTTCAGAATGTATTATTAAAGTTTGAATGTTAAGAAGAATACAAACGATGATGTTTTTGGATAAATCATATTTTATTACAAACATACAAATCTCTAAACTACCTAATAAAATATATTGCTGTATCTGTCCATCAAACAACGTAATGGTCGAATAGAGGAACGTTGAGACATGTCCGTCATTTTAGTCTCAGTCATCCCAGTAACCGTCATCCCAGTCACCTCCGTCACCCCACTCCCAGTCGTCATCACCAAAGAAGCAAGACCATGGGTAGTAATAGCAAAACCATCCATCGTAATCGCCTGCAAAGATAACATTTCGATTTTACAGCAGCTTATTAATATAAGGGTGAAAACATATTATGATGTGATGCTTATAAAATAATACCCATAAAACACTCTTAAAGAAGCGTTTGTTTCCCATCATCTTATAACATATTTCACTAAAGCAAAATAGAAACACAGCTACAATTTCAATAAACTTGTGTGACGTCTGTATCAATAAATTTCGTTGAATGTCTACAAACAACTTTCAAATCTCGTCGCCATTTTGAAAATAAACAAATACAAATAATAAAGAAAGAAATAAAGAAATAAAAACCGTTTTGTTTTTTAAAATGTTTTTATTTTATTTAATGACTCCTCTAAAGCACATTGACTATTGGACGTCAATCATATGGTCATTCTGACATGTGTTTAGAGGAAACCCGCTGCCGCCACATTGGCTACTCTTTCCGATAAGCAGCAAGGGGTCTTTTATATGCACC